>CAJUYI010005183.1:0-16300 GCA_910591695.1 Galerucella pusilla
ATTTTCGATTTTGACGGATTACACTGCTAGCTTTATGTAAAGCTAGCGATGTTTGTATTTTTTGTATATTCCGTAGAGCACTTAATTTATGAATACGGCACTTAATTTACACTAAATAAGCACTAAATTTATAGCGAAAGTGCGACTGATTCTGCTCACTTGGTCATGCTAGCTTTACATACGTTCATAAAGCTTCAAATTAGACTTCTTATCAATTAGTTTTTCGATTTAATCCATATTTAATTCTTTAGAAGGGCTCAAACTTTGCTTAATATTTGTAATTACCTCATGATTCGTATTTTTTTCAACAAAATTTGGTTAGCATTTCAAAGTTTTTATTCGATGAGAACTCTAAGTTCAATATTAATCTACATGATATATTTTTTTCTTGATTTTCAATACATCCATTACCTCAAAATTCTTTGCCAAAAATACTTCGATATTTTGTCAAATCGCTGCCGATAGATTCCCCTTAAAAATTAAAATTAACACTTACATTTTGGAGTATTCTCCACGATCCCAATACCATTTGGACTGCACCATTTTTCCCATGAACCATCACTAAAAACCGATTTCGACCATTTCCATTTACCGACCGGCGATTGCCACCACATTTACCACAGACCTTGCAAGCATACATCACATAAATTTCCCCATGATACAGCCTCTAAGTCCACTACGTTAGAGCAACTTCGAGCCAGTACCTGTGTTTACCTTGTGAAGTGAAATGTACAACCCCAATAATTACTTGAAAAGGAAGGGAATTCTATTACCAAAAAAATTAATATTTATTAACAGTCTAATTTTGAAAAATAAAACTTAATAACCAGAGTACCACAAAAATTAGCGAGTAGTCCAAGTAATCTGGGCACAAAAAGTGTCTTTCTTTAGTGAAATAATAAATATTCTAAGCAAGTTAAGAGAGATTAAAAAATATAAAAATAAACTTATAGTGATTGAATTGAAAAAACAAATATTTTCAAAAACTTCAAGTCCTCATTGTACCCAAGGAAAAATATGTGATCAGATATTCAATTTCAAACACACATATAAATTTGAAAATTTGTGTAACCAAAAGAAAAGATTTTCAGGTGTTAAAAAAGTATATTTATGATGTAACAGTAGGTATACATCATTATCTATTTCAATATAAAAAATTTGCAAAAGTTGAAAATATGAAGAATTGAAAACACCCAAAATAATAAATTGTTGTCACTTCTTGTGAGTTGTCTGGAAGATCTCGTTGTATATACCTAGTGCGTTCTGGAAGTGTCTATGCTAAATAAAAATATGCTAAACTAAATAAAATGTTTAAAAATTTGAAACTAATTCCTAGTTATAAAAATATTAATTTTCTAAGGATTTTTCTTTATATATTATTCGATTAAATTTACTTTTTATATTGAATAACTAAATAATTTAAATTACAGAATATATTTAAGATATTGGTATTTTTAAATAATTTATATTTTTATTATTCCTATTTTTATTTAAAAATATTAAATTGTGTTTGATGGTTGCCCTATATTGACTTCCAGAACGTTGCACCAGGAATCCTGTGTTCTTCTGTACCTAAATTATTATGTCTGGAGCAATCGGTTTTCTAACAAAATGATTAATAATATGAAACTAAATAAATGTTTTAAACTAGGAAAAAAATTGAGGGTTATTAAAATATTTCTTAATCTCGATTTTTGTGAAAAAAGTAATTTTTCTTTTTATATCATTTGATAAAATTTTATTTCCATATTTAATATCTAATATTTGCTGGACTAAATAAATGTTTAAAATCTAGGGAGAAATTTGAAGCTTATCTTTTTAAAAAAGTCATTTCTAATTTCATAAAATTTATATTTAATACATTATATTTACTGTTTTAATGATTAACCGATTTACTCACAGACGATAAAGAAAAATCTCCTGAAAAATAGTAAACATACAAAATACACATAAAAATATCCTCTTGCTGGGGGTGTTTCCAATATTTACTATATTTATAAAATTATTTAAAATAAATCATCCTATATGAAAAATTGTATTAAGGAGCAAAAACATTTCAGGCATACTTTTCAAATGACAAAAATAGAAAATATATTTATAAAATTTAAAAAAATTATTCTATCGTTACATTAAATCAAAAAAAGCTTATTACTTATTATTTTTATAAAAGTTTAAAAGAGAAAATTTTGAAAAAAAAAACTGCTCTAAATCTAAATTAATTCCCAGTACTGAAAATAATGAAATGAATATATTTTGCGACCCTAATCTTTATAATTAATTACTCATCCCAAATTATTATTATTATTAAAATTATTTCTATTTTTGTCATTCTTCACAACAATCTCCTACCTTTAGGCATATCGCATCACTCGAGCCGAACGGACGTTAAAATCTGTAAAAAAATAAGAAAATAAAAAAGATATAATTTTATATTGTTTCAAAGCAAATATATAATAAAGGATCCGGCACAAATCTTATGCAAAAAGGGTCCAAGTTGAATATAATATGATATGTAAGTCTATGATGTTCTGATCAAAAGTCTCCATTTGTTGAAATAGATCTAACGGATAGTTTTTGAGATACAGGGTGTCGAAGATATGAAGATATGGAGAAAGGGTTAGTCCACTTAGTGATTTGTAAAGAGACCCTATGCAGTATTTAATATTTAATTTAAAAAGAAAAGTAATAGGCCAGACGTTAGGGGTAACAACTAGGTATACAAGTAATTAGCAATACGGCTGATTTTTTTCCATTAGTACCTTAAAGTATTAATAACCATTACATGAGAGTTGCATACGCTATTTTTTCTACACCCGATAAATAATCAAAAACCATAAATTTTATATTTTTTTGAACACAATAGGTAACAGTAATTATTCGTATTTCTATAAAAAAATCTACAAAACTGTAATTAATACCTCGGGTATTGGTATTGCCATATATACAAGAAAACTATAAACATTTTATTTGTATTTATATTCAACATAAAATAATTTTAATTAATCCGATTTCGTAAAAATATTGAGATTTTTTGATAAAGTTTTTCGTACACTTTCTTAGATTTTTGGGGCAAAATATTTTGAACTGCATTATCTGCTTTCTTCGATATCTGTGGAAGAGTCGATGGTAATCTTCTATATCGCTGATATCAGACATTTCGATAAATTATCGAAGTTTAGTTAGGTATCTACGAAAATTTAATACGTACTGATTTTGACATCCAAAATAATTATATAGGAACCTAGGATAAACGTCAAATGCACAGCATGCTTGATTGAAAAAATATGGGTTTCTATTGATTAAAAATCTGTATCGTAATGGGTATCATTATGAAACGGATTATGGGCATATAAGTGCATTGTTATAACACGGATGTAGAAAAAATATATTCCCTTTTACTTTCAGTTGATAATCGGACAAAAATAAACGAGGTACCTATTTACTATTGAAAATTATATCACCTTTTTGTAAGATCTATAAGTTTTGACATAAATTCATTAAAAACTGGTAGTTTGATGTTAGTAACAAAATTGGCTCGAGTCCAATTTTTTTCACTAAGATGAAAAAAAGTGAATCATCGTCAACAGCGATGCCAGAACAACAAAATTATCAAGTATTTGTAGTTTTTTATAATATAATATCTAGACCAATTTTGTTATGGTTCTTTTCACAATCTGAGAAACTGACTTGACTTGACTTAGGCTTGAGATGCAATACAACCATAATACCCAAAAGTCTTATAAAGTTTTCAGGTAATAACAAAATAAATACGCTTTGTCAGGGATAATACTTTTATGGCTTTATTGCAAGTCACTATCCCATCTCAGGTCAGGTCAATTTCTTATATCATGAAAATAACTATACCTTTATAAAACGGTTTTAATAGTTAAAATTTGGCAGTTTAAATACATTAGTAAGTAATGTGTATGTATTTATAAATGTTATTGAAAAATAGATCAACAAGTTCAATGAAATGCCGATAAAATTAACGTAAAATCATACAGGGACCGACAAAAAATGTATTTTATCCAAAAAAAAATTTCCCAACTTGATCCATTTCGAGAGAAAAGTCATTTTCCTCTTTGACCCGATTGAAATTTTTATGAGAATGATGCACACAGGAAGCTTGCTAAACGAAGAAAAATAAAACTGATGGGTGCTTCGGAAAATGAGTTTCCGCAATCTGCGGATTATTACAACATTCAAGCAAAATTGAAATATTTTCAACGCGAAAAACTAAGGAAGTATTTTCCAAGGGTTTTTAAGAAGGTACATAAAATGTGGAAAACATTCCAAAGCTCAAAGAAGCTTTTTGAAAAAAAAAAAACGGTCGTTTAAGAAAAATCAGATGAGTTTTACAGAGTTACTAGAGAACCAGTAGCGTAGACTAGAATTACTTTTACATGGAAGGTTGGGGCTAAGAAAATTATATACTATTCATATACTTTGGAAACTTTATCTGAAACCGTGAAAGGAATGCAGTCGAAAACATTCGATATTGCCACGTTTAACTATGAAAAAGCTAAAGTGCTAAGTATGTAATGATAATATTTAGAAAATGGACTTTTTATTATTAACAGTATTAATAATATGATTAAAAGTTAATTCTTTAATGTGCTTGGTTCCTTGGATTGTTTCTATTAACATTATTTTTTCAATTTATGAATTTTAAAAGATGAGCACATTTCCAAATTTATTACGGGCTTCTTCAAGCTCTGGCAGCGTTGTACGAAAAGGGTACAAGCATAAATTTTGCTATTGGTGGGAATGGACGCTTTATCAGGTCTCCTAACACCTTGCATGCCTATTTTTTCAAAAAAGTATAAACTTTACTTTTAAAACGACTTTAAAAATCATAAAATTCGAAAGTCCGCCAAAACGCGCTTTACGTCATAAAGATGGCTGCCCCATGGTGTGACGTCATTTGTTTACGTTCTCATTCGTGTATCACGCTCTGAGTTCTTGTGACCTAATTTGTTTCTGAAAGCTTTAAAAATGGATAAAGCCGAATAAAAAACTTTGTATTCCAAGTATTGCATTGTTCCAGTGTGTAAATCAACGTCTATTAAAACTCCAGACAAAATATTTGTTACTTTATCTGGTGGCGCAAGCAAAAATACACTAAAGAGAAGGGCATTGCTTTTGTTTGTGAAGACCATTTTAATGTAAGTACCTACTTCTATGCTGGTAATTTTTAATCTTAAATAGTTTGAGGTTATGTACCTACATGTCTAGGAATCAACCATAAAAACATCATTTTCTCACGACCACGCATCGAAATTTGGTTGGTATATATTATATAAATAAAACATAGTTTAAATCGTACTTACGATAATGCTTTAAC
Source organism: Galerucella pusilla (assembly GCA_910591695.1). Classification (NCBI taxonomy): domain Eukaryota; kingdom Metazoa; phylum Arthropoda; class Insecta; order Coleoptera; family Chrysomelidae; genus Galerucella; species Galerucella pusilla. Next base: position 5,345 of record CAJUYI010005183.1, read on the forward strand.
TCCTCTTATTTCCTTTGCATTAAAGCAGCTGTTTGACTTCATAAATTCAAGCAGCATAAATGAGTCTACTTTGAGTCTAGTTTGTGCTTTTACAAAACCTTCGCTAGCCATATCTTTACTCACAAAATATGAAGGAATCGTCACTGAACACTGAACTAGTAAATAAAATATATTCTTCCAAAAGTTTTAAAATATCCTCGGAAATATCGAATATTTATGTCCACTTTCCACTTTACGTTGACTTTTAGAAATAAAAAAAAGCACACACAAACACGTAATGGTCTCAAACAAACAAATAAATGATATTTTTACGTCGATGAAGCAATTAATAGTCGATTAAAATACAATATAAACACACAACTACACATAACCTAATGAAATACCGGCCATATTGACATAAGTAAACACAAGAGATATGACATCACACGTATCATCGGTAGCGTTCGGAAATCCTCGGGTTGTGGTCGGAAAGTGCATTGAAATTTGAATTAGGAATAATTTCCAATGGAAACTGGTTTATTTCCTATTATTAGTAAATTTTGATATCATATTTACTATTATAAATTAATATCCAAGCAAAATATGAAATATGCGTGTACTCTATTACCACACCCTCCGAATTACACAATTGGTGATTTTGATCGAAAGCTGACTTCTTATTGGCGAGCGCGTGCGTGTGTTCTTCCCACTCACTTCCTCAATTGACTGATATTGATTTATCCAGTGGCGTTGGTATTGTCAGTTATCTTTGTATTTACAATTTTACTTGTTAAAATAGGTATCGTACGCCATTTGTACGTTTATGACATATATGCCTCGCCTCTTACCGATTCCCCGTAGCTTCAGATAAACTTGCCAAACTATATTCTTCTCCTAATAACGTAAAAATATTAGATTACAACGCTGGGGTGGTTAAATCTAGCACTATATTGTACGATATTCCAAACTGTTCAAAAGTTGACGCGATATTGACGTACGAGGTGCCGACGAAAAGATCTTGGTAAAACGATCTTAAAGGAATTATTTTAAACACAGTGTAATGACAAAAAAATTTTGAATTTGGAGTATTTTTCAATATTTTTTCCAAAATTGTTTATTCAATGTCTCGGGGAAATTTTTTTTAGCCTAAATTTTGAATTTTTCTCATTTTATTTGACCTTGAATTATATTGGAATAATCAAATTAAGTGAAAGTTTTTCAAAATTTCTTTGAAACTAAAAAAAAAAGCGTAAAATTTGTTAGATGAAAATGAAAACGGTAAGAGCGAGATGGCGTCGTATTATAATAACGTAAAGTAGAATGTACGGTGTGTGTCTTGACTGTCTTGAGATATTTCCAGATATCTAAAAATAGATGGCATCACCAGCCGGCGAAACCGTGAGAGTCACTTCTCCCAATTTTACTTCAACTGGGAAATCGTGTTTCATAATAATTTCCAATAAAACGACGAATTTCACTACCAGACGCTTAGTTTCGGAGTCTGTGAATTCTGAAATTTCTGACTAAGAGGTCAGTATACGTCACGCTAATTTTAATCGAATATACAGGGCGGCCAAAAAATCTATTTATAAGTACGGTAAGAGATAGTGAAGAAAACAAAAAAGGTTAGACATCTACCTCTTACTGATGATGTCGCAAATACGCCGAAGTCGGTGGAATTCCAAACCAAATAAAACATTTTTTTCCGATTAATGTTGTTTAATTTAGTAATCAAGAGTATAATTTAAGGTCTGTTCGTAGAGCAGTCACAAACGGTTGGAAACTGGACGACTCATGCGCAGAATCTTTTTGTCGACGATTTTTATTCACTGCGCATGAGTCGTCCAGTTTCCAACCGTTTGTGCCTGCTCTACGAACAGACCTATATATGTATAAATATACAGGGTGCGGCAGATAAACGGTCAATTAGAGATATCTCGAGAACTAAAGGTATCTGAATTATGAAAGTTGGCATGAAGGGGTTTTGAATAATGAGCTATTCAATGAAAATATCGCCGTCACCATTCTACTTCCGGTTATACCGGAAGTCGCACATAACTTTGTAATTTTTAATGGAAGACCCTGTATATTTTTAAATTTTAGGAATATTCACGCTATTCTGAACATTTTTTGTTAATACTTCCCTATACCTATTTTGAACCGTTTTTGAGTTGTAATGTTTTTTATATGAAAATTACACTTTTTTACCATGTACATAAAATTCAATATCCTCTAATGTAATTTGAATAAAAGTTTAAATTTCTTAGGAACTATTTACCACATACCACTTTATTGTTTACACTGCGAAGTTACCTTTTTTATTATACAGGGTGCTGTCAAAAATGGAATAAAAACGGAATCTACAATCTTCGCGTAATTCCTTTTTTTCAAATGGGACACCCTGTATGTGATCATTAATTTTAAAAGAATACGTTGTCCACTATCGATATGTATTACTATTCCCTATACCTATCTCCTGCAGTTTTCAAATAAATCAGCTTTATACATTTTTGTCACAAAAAATTAATTTTATTATAGGCTATGTGGTATTAATTTATTGAGTTAAACACTCGGTTAAACATTGAACAATTATACAGATACTATCAAAGAAAATAAGGTACTAGCTTGTTAATACAACAAATGTTCAAAATGTTGCCCATCAACTTCCAAACATTTATAGACTCTCTTAAGGATGAATTTGGATGAGCTGCAAAATATTCCAGGATGTCTATTTGTAAATCCTCATTATCGACATGGGTCTTGAGCTTATTTCTTTTACTTTTAAACTGAACAAACTGGGAACAGTTGTGTAGCAAACGTTTTACAGTTTTATGATTTGGTCGAGGCTTTTCAGGATATCTCTCAGCAAACACACGGCAAGTTCTGGATATCATTCTGTTATACTCACCGTGAATCATAATTAAATTTAAAAAATCATCATTTGTATATCCTAAATGTGCCATTATTATTTTGTTAAGAAAATTAAAGCCAAACTATTATTATACCTTTCACACAACGGCATACAACAAGGTGACTATTAAACATTAACAATAACTGTCATTTGTCAGAATATTCCATAGGCGACTTGATAAATTAATTTTTTGTGACAAAAATGTATAAAGCTGATTTATTTGAAAACTGCTGGAGATAGGTATAGGGAATAGTAATACATATCGATAGTGGACAAGGTATTCTTCTAAAATAAATAATCACATACAGGGTGTCCCATTTGAAAAAAAGGAATTACGCGAAGATTGTGGATTCCGTTTTAATTCCAATTTTGACAGCACCCTGTATAATAAAAAAGGTAACTTCACAGTGTAAACAATAAAGCGGTATGTGGTAAATGGTTCCTAAGAAATTTAAACTTTTATTCAAATTACATTAGAGGATATTGAATTTTATGTACATGGTAAAAAAGTGTCATTTTCATATAAAAAACATTACAACTCAAAAACGGTTCAAGATAGGTATAGGGAAGTATCAACAAAAAATGTTCAGAATAACGTAAATATTCCTAAAATTTAAAAATATACAGGGTCTTCCATTAAAAATTACAAAGTTATGTGCGACTTCCGGTATAACCGGAAGTAGAATTGTTACGGCAATATTTTCATTGAATAGCTCATTATTCAAAACCCCTTCATGCCAACTTTCATCATTCAGATACCTTTAGTTCTCTAGATATTTCTAATTGACCGTTTATCTGCCGCACCCTGTATAATCATTGTATCCTTATACCATATAGGTGTCGGATTTACATTTTAGATTACATAAACAAATGTTTTCCATGCTTTTCTATCTTTTGCTAAAGTTGATGCTTCTCTCCATGTGGTGCTTCTATGTTGTAATATGTTACCCATCACTGTATTCTATGTCTGTCTTGGTCTGCCTCTCTTCCTTTTAATCTGCGATTTCGCTTCGTATACACGTTTCACTTGTCTGTTATTACTCATTCGTTGTATATGTCCCCACCAACTTATTTGTCTCTGTTCTATAAATTGTACTATAGGTTCTACCCCTAAATCTTCTCTGATATGTGTGTTTCTAATTCTGTCTTTCCTAGTTGTCCTATTATACGTCTCAAATATTTCATTTCAACGGCATGTATCTTACTTTTCTGTGCATTTGAGAGATTCCACTATTTGCATCGATACGTTAGTATACTGGTCTCTATATGGTTTTAAATACTTTGATTTTTGTTTGATTTGAAATCTCTTTCCTATTGATTAATTTTCGATTCATGGCATAATACAGTTTTATTTTCTTACTTATTCTCTCGTTGATTTCAGCTTCCTGTTGTCCAGTTTGTTCTAGTGGTACTCCGAGGTATTTGAATTCTTCGACTTGTTCGATTTTTATATTGTCTATTTTAATATCAGTTTTCGTATTTTGGTATCAATATTTTTGTTTTAGTAGTATTTATTTTCACGCCTTCTTCTTCCATTGTTTTTTTTCCAAATATTAAGATTGTTTTGAATTTTTCTAAATTTTTATATCCTACAAACTTCTTTTTTACTTCACTTTCACATTTCTTGATTATATTGTCCATGGACAATTTAATTATATATATTTTTTAAATTTCGGCAAATGTTTTTGATGTAATATATTTATTAGTAAGAAACCAAACATTTGAAAAAAAACTAAACCAATATTGTGTTACCATTTCTTTAGAGGTTCATAAACAAACTAATCGTATATTCTTATCAAATCTAAACATCAACATATTTATTCTGTTGTTCTCCTTGTTTTGTTGTTTTAGAAGAAAAAAAAAACCGAAAGCCGTTTTTTGTTTATTTGTAATTTAATATATTATTTTATCGGCTGCTTTTATATTAAATTATATATAAATATATAAGCAGACATGTATTTATGATATTAGATTACGCTGGCTTATTATACAGGGTGGAAAAATAAGGTTTACCAGCTGCTAGCTTAAATAAAGCAACGAAAAATTGAGAGATTCGAGGCGAGATTTTCAACTATAGTGTATTTTTATCATATTGATAGCTGATATAAATTCAAAAACGTATCTGAAACACTTCAGAGTGATTCAAAGAATGACACAGAGTTGTGTGTTCAGTTAGCAGCTTTCGATAGATTCTTCCAGTATAGCGAACCGCAGGTAGCGAGGACATAGTACCCAGAGACCTAAAAGATCTGCTATTTCATTTCCTTCTATTCCGGTGTGTCCTGGCAAATATTACAGAATGAAATATATGATGTTTCACTCTAGGGCGGTTAGATTCAAGGTGCTGTCCCAAGCGGACGGTAGATCGGTAGATACCAGAACAGTTCGAAGAGATCATTTAAGCTATACAGGGGTAATTAGATAAATATATATTTCAATTAATAGGATTGTTTATCACAAAGGTTTATTTTTAAATGTTAATAATTTAGAAAAATGTTCGGGATATGAATTTGAAAAGGTAAGTAAAAAATAAACTTGAATTTTTAAAATGAATCAATTCACAGTTTTTATCCAGCATCTTGGTAATTTTGTGATACTTATTGATAATCTATCAGGTATTTATCACAAATTAAATTAAATATACTCATTAGCCACCAGAATAATAGGGCCACTAAATCTTAAATTTTGATTTTCAAATAACGCGTATTTTTTGGATTGACAAGTTTGAAACAGTAAAAAGAGAAGCAGCTGCAGGACTTTATTAAAAATTTTAATAAATGTTGTAAAATACTTACTAAGTTTGGAGTTTGGTTTATTTGTTGAATTTAATTTATTGTCTTTCAAATCTTTCAATATACATTTGAGAGTAAAATATATACGGACTCTGGTGTCGAGACTTGCATAATATTTGAAAGAAAATTGATTACATGGATGATGAAAAGAAAATTTAGTAAATTCGTTCAAAAGGAACTGACCAATTCCCCTTTGGTAGCTATAGAATTGAATTTTTCGATAAATATATTTTCCATCGCAATAACGTTCTCAACAATGTCTTTTGATGGTACACATAAGCCACTAATTTCATCCTTCTTTGTCGTGTAAGCTTTTAGTTTACAGAAAAAGTTTCTCTGTTTATTAAATTATCAGCCAAATGGGCAAAATTTAAGCATGTTTTTCATGAATGTTGTATTAGACATTCTTTTTAACAAATACCGCGTAACATACACTAAAGCATTTCCTTCTGGGCTTGATAGATTTTGGTAATCTGTTGTAGACACTTTTAAAGGCACATTTTTAGTTTCTGTAGGATAAGTGAACTATTCTAGGCATTCTTTTGTTAGTTCAAAACCAATAGTTGAAAAAACTTCGTTTACGTCATCCATACAGTTTGTGCCTTCAAAATGATCAAATTTTTTTAGAGAAAATAGCTTTTTAAACGCGCTACAAAATTGTACGGGGGTTGGATTTTTGGCATTACCACAGCAACTTCGTATTTGGCCAAACATTTTTTCGAGGCAATCCTGATTGAGGTTTCGTGTAAGTAAAAATTTATATCCTCGCCATTTTAGAGTTTCCCATAATGACAGAATTGCTTGAACTCTTTTATTTAGATATTTAAAAACCTCAAGTTTATCAAACAAGTCATAAACCTCTTGCAATAATGTTAACTGCTCCTGTGTGCCCATAAATGCTTGAAAATTTTCTAAGCTGCTGGAGTTGAGTAAATTAAAAAAATCATTCATTTTTTTAATGAAATTTGCAGTCGCTTTTGCCTCATCAGAAATCAACCCAAATTCTATATAGGTGTGCATTGCAACTGCTACTGAGTAACCAATTATAAACACAAATTTGCGAAATCACGGGAAATCGCGCGAAACACGGGAAATCACGCGAAATTACGGGAAATCATGGGAAATCTTGCGCAATCCCGTGAAATCATGCGAAATCTTGCGCAATCATGCACAATAATTTGCAAAATAGTGAAATTTTTCGGTACTAAAGTCGCGCGAAACACGAGAAATCACGCGAAATCACGCGAAATCATGCGCAATCACGAGAAATCACGCGAAATCTTGCGAAATTACACTATTTGTGAAATACTGTCACATTTTTGGCATAGTGGTTCACCCCTCGGGTTTTTCCCAAGCTTTCGGAGTATTTGGTTCCTAGCCCGAACACTCCTATCCCAGTTCCTTCTATTGCTTTTGAGGCGTCTGTGTACCATTTTGAATGGCATTCTTTCCAAGTTTGGATCCCATTCCTTCTGGTTGCTTAATTCCTTTTATACTTTTTCATCATACCGTCTTGTGGCATGTCCCAGGTTGTCTGATTTCTAAGAAGTGAGGAGGTGGTTTTTTTCTCGGTTTTTTTAATGATTCCTCCTCTACTTAGTATGTATATTGCTCTTTCTGCAACGCTTTCCACCACTATAGGCAATATGTCTTACATCTCTGTACTTTGTTGTTCACGGTCAATTATTATATATGAAAATTGAATAATAATCACAAACAAATTTTAAAATTACCTAATTTAAATGAAACAAAATTCAATTACGTTTAAATTGAGTGAAAATTCAAAATTTCCCGAAACTCTCATTGTGTAATGTTGAATATAAAATAACATTTAGAAATATAGCGTTCGAATGTACACAGATACATTATACATAATAAATCCAGGTAGCCTGGAACTAAACTTTAATAAATAAATAGAGCGTGTCTAAAGCAAACGTACCGAATAAATCTAATAGCCAAACAGAATGCTCGAAATAGACTCTGTCGATTTGTTAAAGTTCATCACAACATCATCATAGATACATACATATATCAATTAAATACGGACTGATTATTACTATCATTACTATTTTACGAAAAATTTGGTTGGGTAGGCGGTCGGTCGGGTTAAAAATCTGTCTCGCACGAGATCCAAAAAATTAAAATAGGAAACACATACACATACTATACATAGTTACGCAATCTTTATGACTTGATGTGTATTTTCTACACTTTCACGCGAGATTTTACGATGATCGACGTCGGTTGCACTTCAATTTTTATGCCAAAAATTTTCATCGTCTTAGTCAGATGACATTTTTGTATGTATATTATATACTGTGTTTCCCGGAAAGAAGTATACAAATAAAAAAAAATTGAATTGAACAGTAAAGAGGGTTTGATTATGGGCAACCCTCTCAGTCCCCTATTATCAGAAATTTTCATGGATAATAAAGAAAAGATAATTCATAAACACTCACTTAGTAAAAAATTTGTTTACTGGCACCGATATGTAGATGACATTTTAGCTTGCTTCACTGGTACTACGAGACAATTAGAAAACTTCATTACTCACATTAACTCAATACATAAAAATATCAAATTTACAGTAGAAATTGAACAAAATAAGTCCCTAAACTTTCTAGATCTTACAATTTCAAATATAAATAATAGACATGACTTTTCTATATTTCACAAACCATCACATACAGACATTACAATTCATAATAGTTCAGTCCACCCAACCAGTCATAAATTAGCATTTTTCAATAGTATGATACATAGACTTTTAACAGTTCCATTGAATATTGACAATTACAATAAAGCACTAAATATAATAAAACAAATAGCGGTTAATAATAATTACGATCCAAATTTAATTGACATCATAAATAAAAAGATACGAAAACATACTCTAGAACAAGTATTTCCTTCTGATAAAAACAAAAATAACCAATTTAAAAGCTTAACTTACTTTGGAATACCATCCTTAAAAATAAAATCATTTTTAGAAACTTTAGACTTGAATATTTGCTTCAAAACCGACAACAATTTATCCAAATTCATTAAAAACCACAAATCCAAATCTTCAAATAAATCAGGAGTTTATAAATTAAAATGTGGTAATGACGACTGTGATAAAATTTATATAGGTAGAACTTTTAGGAATTTTAAAACTAGAATTTCAGAACACAAACGTAGTTATGACAATCAAAAATTAGATTCCAACTATTCAAATCATTTATTAGCAAACCAACACTCTTTCGATTAAAATTTTGAAATTTTGCATATAGAAACTAAATCCTTCAAATTAAATCTTTTAGAAGCCCTAGAGATAAATAAAAACAAATATTCAGATAATCTTCTTAACGACCAACTTGATATTAACAATTCTCCATTATTAAACCTTTTTACCTAGAAAGGTTCCTGTAGGATTGTTGTGAATGAGTTTCCAGGTAAACTTGTTAAATACTTTAGTTAATCCCATATTTAGACAAATTCATTTCATTTCCTTGTAAATAGATTATAATTTTATTGTTAAATATCCGTATAATTTAGTATTAAGGCACTGTATAAATTGAAAATGTCTCATTATACCTCCATTCGTTTGAAAAAGCTACTGTGTTAGCGAAACGCGTCACAACTTTAAGTTTAAATATAATGTAGATTTAACAAAATAAAATTGTTTGATTTCATAAATGAAAAAAAGTTGGGTAATATGAAAAATTGTGAGCGATCCTAAGATAAATCCCAGTGGTTAGTATAATATATTTTTATCATATTGAAAGCACGATTTAAGGTAAGAGACTCTAAAACCGTAATAAGCCATAGGCGTGCATTGGAATTTAGGTGGGATAAAATGAATTAATTGTTTCTCAAATCTCCAAAAGCAAATAAATATGGATAATAAGTAGAATATTTAAACTAGGAAACTCAATGAACTGGGCGAGAACAATATAGTCACCTTATTATGGATTCCAGGACACACTGGAATAGAAGGAAATGAAATAGCAGATGAACTAGCAAAGAGGGGGACTGAAATACCTTTCTGGGGGCCTGAACCCTTTTGCAGAATCAGCCCCAATGTAATATTGGAAGAAATAGGTAAAGCCGAGAAAAAGAGAAGATCTGACCATAGGGAGATCTAGTAAGGCTTATAAATCAAAGACTCTTCTCTGGGTGACTACAATCTGTTGAGATCAAAACAATGCATAAGTCAAAGTAAAACTGCGCTAAGAGTTGAAACAGGGATCCTAACGGAACATTGTCGCCTGAAAGGGCACCTGGAAAAGCTCAAAATAGTGGAGGAAGAAGAATGCAGATTTTGTGGAATGGAAGAAGAAACCTCCATCCACATACTTTCTAACTGCACAGCACTTCTGAATCCTAGAGCACAGCTCCTGGGAGATTACTGGATGGAAGAGGAACATTTACCTGAGTTGAAGCCTGCAGGCATCCTAAAATTCCTCAGGGAAATAGGACTAAGAAACTAAGTAGAAGTAAGGGGGCACAATAGATCTTTGAGGTCTCAGTGAATGTCACCCCAAAATATATACATACATACAAGACACATTGCCGATACAAAAGGTACGTCTGTATCCCATTTTGAATGCTATAAGATCTCCCAAGTCTAATATTAGGTTTAACGTTTGTAATACATTTAGACGGTTCATTATTGTGATATTTTGATTAGGATTAATCACAGACCTGCCTTTTTATTCCATTTCTTTCAACGTAATGTGTTAGAAGGACATTAATAATCGATAAATTTCATCGAAGATTTGAAGCGTGTGCTATTAAAAATGGGAAGAAATAAAAAGTTTTCTCAATTTTCACTGAAATATCAAAGGGCTTTCATTTCAATTTTCATCCTACGTAAAGTTCTTTGGGTAAATTGAACCATTAAATCGTTGATAGATTTTTTTCTTAAGAAGTTATTATCAAAATCATTGACAATGCTTAATAAGGGCACAGAATAGGACTTGAGTTCTAAAAACACGGAAAATGAGAAGGGTAAAAAACCCTTTCAACTAAAAATAATCAATTTTTGCAATACACGAAATGGATATACGACAAAAAAAAATGAAAACAACAATCTTTCAATTAGTTTTTTTTTCTGTCTGATCTCCTCCCTGTAAAAATGGCTTTAAGCCAGAATGAATCATAGAATGCTCTGTGTATTGGCATTTCGCCAATTTTTACACCCATTAACTACTAAGTCAGTGTCGTACATAAAATATTTTTTTTTAGAAAAATGTTATATAGTATGTACAAAAAGTACGAGGAGTAATAAAC
>CAJUYI010005184.1:0-16299 GCA_910591695.1 Galerucella pusilla
TGTATATTGCAAAAAATATGGAACATATTGAAATGGTAAACATTGATAAACAAGCCAACAAAAAATTGCTAGCGCAAAAAAATTCCTTCGCATCCGAAGAAGGTGATGCAAAACTTTTGAATCTATGTGTAGTTCAAAAACAACCTATATCTATACTCAAAAATTCAACAAAATTAATGACTCAAGATACAGTACTACATTAAAAATAACAATAGAGGCTCTCATTGTTATCAATGCACAAGTAATATCTTCGTTTCAAATTTTATAATGCGTCAGCTATTGTGCTATTATGACCATTTAAATTTTTGCGCGAACTTTTGCCGTGATAGAGTTAATATTTGGATTCCCGTAATTATTGAAAATAAGTGGCGTCAAAATATGATGAGAAACTACAGGGTTTCTTCATATAAATTAGTAGCTACTTGAAAGTTAGTAGTCATCTTTGTTATTTCAAACAAAATACCTTGCATTTTAATCGCAAAATATTCCTCTTAATTTCCAGTTCCAACCATCAACTGAACTCTATCCTTGCACCCTTATGGCTATCATCATTGTCATCTGTGGCCTTCCTTTTAGACCGTTTTAAGTCTCTAACAAGAAAGCAGATTTCAACAAGAATCTAGCATCAAAATGAATATTATCAGTGAAATTTAAAGTTTTAGTGCAATTTTTGCATGGAAACAATCAAATAAAACGACTAGAACAAGCTAATGGTCAATTTGAAAATCATAAATATTTTCCCACGTGATCTGTAAATAACGCAAATAATAAAATTTCAAATGCAGATGCATTTTAGGATAAAATATACACGATGTCAAATGGTATTTTCTGCGAAATTTCAAAATACATTTGCATACAGAAATTTTAAAATGTGTATGAATATGCATAGTATATGCATACTTTCATTTCCATGGCGTGGTTTTCATGTTGTTCTCATTAGAAAATCTCAATATTTAAATTCGACATATATAAACTACCTTAGTTACAATCTCGTTGGTTGGATAGCTACGGGGGTGGTACTAATTGAAACAAAAATTGAAATTTATAATCAATTTTATTATAGTTTTTTGGTGTTTCCAAAATATATGTAAAGTAAGTATTTTTTCGAATTTGGAGTTGTATTTATTGCTGATTTTGAGAAAATAGATTTGCATGGATTAATAAAATAAGTACAAAAGTGCTTTAGAGCTCAAAGTAGTTTGAAAAAGGCTCTGGCAATGCAGGAGTACTTAAACTACTCATACTTAATATAATTAAAACTACAAAAGCACTGAACTAGAGCCCTTTATCGCAGGAAGTGGTATTCGGCACTAATTTAGCGAAAGCGTACAAGATTGTTTAGTTGGTACCAAATTACACTCTTCTAGGTGGAATGCTCTAGTCTTATAGTTACTTATCTATTTGATTGAAGTTATCATATATTTTTAGAGCTTTTTTAAATTATTTGTGCACAAAAGCGTTTTGTCACTGTAGTATATTTACGGGAGAAACTACTGCAGTTCTTGAACCCATAAAAATGTGCAAAAACTCGACAGCAGTGCGTTACATGGCTTAAACCAACTTTATAATTCACATCTTATTCTCTCACTAATTAGAAACGAAATGGAAATCATACATCTCACCAAAAAAACGACTTTTTTCTATGGGTTCCATCTCATTCTGGAATAAAAGGAAACGGGGAAGTCGTTCAATAAGTTGTAGAAACAACATCTAAATGAATAAGCACCTTGCATCCAAAAAATTCCTCACACTGACCAGATCAATACAATCAAAAAACATATATTCAATTCGTGGCAAGTGATATTAAATCATACGACCTCCAAACTAAAAGAAGTTAAGCTATAAGTTGAGTTCTGTCTATCAATACCAGACAAACGAAGAGATCAACTTGTCTTGAACCGCCTGCGTATAGATCACATACTCCTTACGCACCAATATATCCTCAACAAAGAACCAGCACCAGAATGTATAAACTGTCATACTTCTCTTAAGTACGGTGAAACACATGATCTTGGAGTGTTCTGAATTTTGCAGACATAGAAGACAGTATAATTTAAGTGCGGTGTTCAAGTATGTGCTTAGCAAGGACATAAGTAATTTGTTCAAATATCTCAGAGACATTAAAATCCACAAACCAAATATGACTCGTACTGCTTATCAGGGTTCATAGCGACCTGGAAAACCTGGAGAACCTGGAAAAGTCAGGGAATTTAAAGATGGTCAGGGAAAACATCAATTTCAACAGAAATAACCAAAAATGGCAGGGAAATTTTTCCCCTACCTGGAAAATAATTATTGATCTTTCCCCTTCAAGTTTAGATAAAATTATTGATCGTTTCCCATAAACTTTAACCATTCTTTTATTATTTTGTATACCTATGAAATGGGACTTGATACTAAAGGTTTCTGAAGTAGAACTAGTAAGATTTTGGAAAGAATATCAAAAATTTCTTCTAGCAGCAGTAAAAAAATTGCTGAAAGATCATGCATAAAATATAATTTGGCAAAGTATATTATTACCTGTTTTGACCCAAGAATATTTATGGGTTCTGCACAAAATGCCAATAAATTGATTCAATACTTTTACGATAAACATAATAACGAGTAGGCAAGCAGAAAAAAGTTTTTGTCAATTTTGAAAACTTGCATCTGATGAACATTTTTTAGGAGGAGCTAAAAACTAGGACTACAATAAAAAATGACTCACAGAACATATAAAGACTTTCTCGAAAAATAAAATAAAAATTCAATTAAAAAGTTGAAGTTAAAAAGAGAAAAAGGGAAGCTGAGAGTAAAATCTATAATTTAGAAATTAAAAAGAGAAAAATCGAAAACGAATCAAATACTAGCTTGTCTTTAATAAACACTGAAATTAATGACCTAAGACAAACGTTAAGTACTATCGTTACCTAATTTTTCTAATGTACTGGCCAATCTGCAGGGAATAATTTGTTGTTACCCTGCAGATTTTGTGATGCGAATCTGGGGTTTTTTGTCCTGAAGAGCTTTATTTATTTTTTTGTATAACGTGTTTGTTTTTATGTTATATTTTTTTATTTGTTCAATATTTTTGTGTGTTTGTTCCTTTCAGATTTTTTGTTTAAATTTTGTTTATAAAAATTAGACTTATATGTATTGGTTTTTTCAAACGTGATGCTTCTTCCCTGTGTGCTATGGGTTTTAATGAAAATAACTTTTTTAGTGTGTGTGGGGTGGAGGGGGTAAGCTTAGGAATAATTTCATTTGTCACAGACTTACTTTTTTAGTGGATACCTAAAAGTGACTTGGAAAAAAATATTGTGGGTCAGGGAAAACCTGGAAAAGTCAGGGAATTTTATTTTGTAAAATGACTATGAACCCTGCTTATGTAAGTCCTCCTGTAAATAACTCTTAGTAGTTGAAATTTGTGAATAAATTTGGTCGCGATTTTTTCAAAATTAATCAATATCGAATTTTAAACGATTTGTGGAAAAATAGTATGTTCCACATACCTGGACTCTGTCGACAATGGTCCAGGCTTTACCTTCTCGGTCAACAATATACTATTCTATTAAGGCATAATGATAAAAATAACAATAATTTTCAACTACAGTTCAACCCTCGTAAACTTGCCAATGACTCCTATCTTGTCAGACTATTTTCGAATGGGAAACTTTTTAGACATGCGGCGGTAAATAGTGGATTTTTACATGCAAATGAAAACAACTCGTTTCGAACTTCTTCGTTGATTTTGATTTTCGTACATATTCTTTAAAACGTGAATGAAATACACTTTAAAAAATCACTCGGTAAGGTTATGGTTGTGATTCAAAAATGATAATGGTATTATGGTAATTACAGACTACAAACAGTCAGTTGTACGGACAGATCTTTTGATCAAGGGAAGATTTATGACTAAGATAGATACAGTCGAGGCGTAACGAGCGCTGCACTGCACGAAAATTATATCGTCAGTGTGAAAATTTCATCGCCACCATCGGATAGAAAGATAAACCAGCCAATCAAACACTTCCATCATTACTGATCTCGAATACATTTTCCATTTCTTCAATGAAGTCAGTAAATCATTCAACATCCATTTGTTTTCTTTCTATCACTGTCATCCAGACATAGTTTGTTAATATACTAGAAGCTGATATCATTTTTATAAACTGCTGATTAGACTCCCTGATCGTTTATTCATCTCCCTTCTCATGATAGCAATCATATATCTTTTCTTTCTTTTATTCTCTCCTAGAAGTATGCTTATGATGCATATGTTATTTGCGAAACCAGTAGAGTAATATATGTTATCTTTTTGATGTAGAATTTTATTTAATAAATATGGAAAGATTCCACATGATTGTTGGAACCATTAATTTGTCTGATGAAGTTGCCAAATGACTTATTCCACTGCGACTTTTTCAGAGCTATTATGGTCCTTTAAACTTATATCAAATTCTGCAGTCAAACTATTTCTTTTTTTCTATGTGGTCAATTGGCCACGAAAGAACAGTCTATGTAGTCTTTGGTTGTTGGTTCCTCATCGTCTTTTACATGAAACCACACATACGCCTGAAATAGAATGTGTTCTGAAGTGTTATTCTCTTTCTTCCAGTTTTCCCTATCTGGTATAGCTATTTGCATATTTATCATCAAAGCTACATCTTGTAGCCGTCGCGACGTTTTATTAAGTCATCCGCTTGCAGCTCCTCAACGAACTTTCGATTGTCAGCACTGTGTATGTGGTTTATGTTTTGTTGACGTTGACGTTGACGTTGATGACGACTGATCTGGTTGGTAAAAATGTCTACTGCTTCACGTGCTTTAACAGCCTCACAACTCCAACTTGCACTGTCTTTGTTCACATCACCACTAATCCGTAGACTAGTTTCGTTCTAGCAACACTGATGTATAGATAGCCGTAAGCACATTTTTTTTGGTTAATATCCCAGTTTTAATCGCAAATTCTTTTACACCTGCCGAAATATGGACTCTGATAGAGAGCGTTGTATGGAAGCCATCGATCAAAATGTACTTACTACAAGATATACCTACTTTGCTTCTATGGCAAATGGAACCACTGCCCCATATAGATAGCACCATTAGTCTTCGACCTGGTAATATAGTTTACTGATGCTTAACTGTCTTCTTTTAGGCACAAATGTGGAGCTATATTCAAGGCTTTTTGTATTCTTCCCAATACGACTCTAGCATTATTTTCCCAATACAATAGCAATGTCAATCGCAGTTGAACTATGGACAGTCCCGTGAGGAGTTCAACCAAAGAATACACCAGCTCAACAAGAAGCGAAGCTTCCGATCCTTTTTTTGTATGCGCATGTCTGAAAGGAGCCATATAATAAGTTACTTGTTATGATGTTATCTTTTAACGTCGGTCTCTCAAGGTCATAAATTTATGTTACCAGAGCATCAAAGAGATTGCGTCGGGCTTCGCTTCTTGTTAAGCTGATGTATTCTTTGGTTCAACTATCAAGGTTGCGCATAGTAGCGCGGATAACAATTATCCTTGTGGAGATCCTTCAGAGTATTTATTCATCGGTATATTGTTGCGAGTGTGCCCTGTCCTTTCATTGCATGAACCAATGAAGTTGTGGTAACATTGTTAAATGACCGTCCCTTGGAAGAATGTCGGCCAGATTATTCGTAAATACTGGAGTTGATGTCTTAACTCTCAAGCGACATGCGGATGGAAATCTGTAACTATTGCGGATAAAGTCAAAAATAAAAAGGAAGCTGTAAATATTATTTCATACAATATAACGAAGCCTGAGGGCTCAAAAGTAACAGAAAACTTGGTTAGAGATGGAGAAATTATTGAGTCAGAACATTTCATACAAATACAGAAAAAACTAGGAAAGATTCATCGAAATTTTGTAAATAATGTTCATAATAAGGGCAATCTATACCTTTTTGGTAATTGTTGCATACGTCTTTCAAAACATTGTCAAAATTTTTATTGTTGATAAAATAGGGAGGAGCAAAATATATTTTTGGGTGTATTTTTTTTGGTGTAGCTCAGAGATAAACTGCTCTAGGCGCCTCTATTGTGGAGATGGCAGATTTTTAGATGCACAACTTTCCATCCGCTGATTATATTGAAATGCAAATTTTAATGAAGTTTTTAATCTCTACCAGAATCCTCAATATTAATACTGGCTTTTCTCTTTTACAGTTCTCTAATGACGGCCCAAATGGGGAATCCATGTGCTTGCAGGGACCCGATTGTTTTATGGTAAGTAGATGATAATTGTCGTTTTAATATACCTAGTGGTTACTACAACTACATCAGATCTCGAATATATTAAAGATGCAAATAGTTTATCACTTTTTAATGAGTACAATCCAATCAAGACTCAGTCTTCCATTCACCGTTACAATTTCTAATTAATTAATATTCATGAGGCCGGTTTCTCGTTGGCAAGTTTCATTGAATTAAAAACTGCTTGTTTAAATAAGCCAACATTGAGACAAACTAAGACTCTTCATTTTTAGTACTATCGTAAGAACGTGAAATCACCGGCAACTTCTAATGCATTTAATCTATTACAAGTGGAAATTAGTTTTCAATTTAGATAACGATATATGCACTCTCTAGTTCCATGCCGCTACGCTTTACAGAACCGGGCTTTACTAAAATGATCAAATTTTAGAATTAAAACTACTTTGTAGAATGCAAATAACCAAATAGTAATAAAAGTAGATGGTTACTATAGAATAAGTGATTTTTCATTAATTATCTTTCACTACGCTATTAAATTTATGTGTTCTTCCAACAATATTGGAGGGTCGCTAAGAATATCTTGGCATTACCGTCTCATCTCTCATGTTAATATTTTACCATTGTATTTCTTTATACTTTGCGTATTTTCCTTCTTTTCTGTTCTCAATGACTTCGGTAGAATGATTTTTGATTCTCTCTGTAATATCTCTCCATTTTTTCTCAAAATTTCCCCTCTTGTAATATCTAGAGACCGTTATAAATTATTCTGCTCTCTTACTTTCTTTCTAATGAATTTCCAACTGTTTTGTTGGCTAAATATTTATCCATGACATTTTATTTGTCTTCATTTGGTTTTCAGCTGCATCCATCACGTTGTATGCTCTCTGCTTTTATCTTTAATATTTATTCCATATATGTCTCCTGCAGGTTTTATTAAGATATCTCAAATGTTATTCCAATCGACTTTTATGTTCTGATTTTGAGTATTTCTTGCAGTGTCTCAATCCGCTGCTGCTGCTGCTATTGCTCCAACTTATTTGCTTTATAGCTGGTCATTATCTAAAAAATTGCCACTCTCAATTTCCGGCCCTCTTCTTTCTGTCTTCTTGGTGTCCATTATTGTTCTTGCTTCCTATAACTATGTTATCTTCTCGTGATTTTTCATCTCTGATTTTAACTGTCTTTGTGTTCAAAGAACGTGTTGGCTGTGATCAAATTATTTATGTGGCAGCAGCTAAGCATTCTTTAATCGTTGTTTCCAGTCACTTCTCCATGCTTTCCAATTTATTAAGAAAAGCCATAGATATAGGAAGATTAGAACCAAAAGTGCTGGTCACAAGTAATTTTATATTATTTTAATAAAACATGGAACATCACCGATATAAAACAGCTCAAGTTTGAAATATTTTCAATTAATAATAAAACACATGCATATTTTGCATTTTTTCCAGATTTACCTGCAAATATAAAACAAATAATTATCCCGAAGTGTCAAAAATGCTTGACAATAATATAAAATATTTGTTAAATAATTTGAAAATCAAATAGGAATGCATTATCGATTGAACGATTTAATTTAAAAAAGGAAGGTGGAGTAAATTAGGTAAATTAAACTTCAAGATATCCAAATCTGACATAAAATCGGCCACCTACCCTGGCGTGTCGTTTCTCGTGCGAATATCAGCCGAAGGCGATGCATCTACAGCTCCTCGAATGTGTAGGTAATGTGCCTTACATACTTTGGGAAACAATCGTTTTCGATATTGATCTTTTCAGTAGCGCCTAAACCGCTTAAGGAACACTGTAATTGTGTCTTGCACCTTGTAATTTCATTTGCTCCGGGATAGCTTCATTTAACACCATCTGTTACAAGTAAAGACGAAAGACAAGATATTTGCTATAGGCCGGTACCGCTGTTATGTACTCACCGGCCATAAAATACGACTATTTTGAATATTATCAATGATTGTTTCGATAACGGTTTTGAAAAATAATTTCTCATGAACTATTTATTTTTACTGACAGTTTACCAGTCAGAGGCTTCAGATCTTTGGCACATAACATTCAGGCTTGTTGCGCTCTTGGTTTTACCGTTTATATGAAGAGACCAGTAGTCCTTATCAGGCTCAATACAGTCTTTTCACTACGTCCTTCTTGTCCCTCCAGTCCTAGGGACTATATATTCTATAACAGGGTGCTTCGCATTTATAATTTTCTTCTCTTCAATGCAAAAGTAATTGGCAAATACCCCAAAAAAGTCCTATATGTACAGTTAGTACATTAGGTATTGCATTTTGGCGGTCTATAAAATAAGATAAGATATGCACAATATTGTCATATTTGTAAGACCTTTCAGATTAGTACGTCAGAATATATCTGATGTACAACCACGTGCTACAGTTTTTGATATTCCAAATCCAGCTTAAATCTACGATCACATTCTTATATAAGTTTGCAATAACAAAACATGACAGATGTTTACATCGTTGCCACTTTGTAATTTTCTTCCAGCTGTTGTCATAAAATGTTGATAAGTTGTTTATTATTGTGAAAGATTACATTCACTTCAAAAAAATTATAAAATTTTGATAGGTAAATACTTAAATATCAAGATGTCCAAGTTGGAAACCATAAGTTTAACTGAAAAATGTTATCTTCATGCACATGTTGAATTGCATCGTTATTCATTAAAAACTAACATCTCTCAAAGAAGTGATATGAACTAGCGGTCCACCGTTATCTCTCAAAATATGATATTAGGGATGCTACCATCTCCTTACAACCACTTGATAAAAGATTCATGCATTGCGACGCAGTGTTCGATACTCTCTTTTAAATAGTTATGGAAAATAAATTATATCTAACATAGTAAATAAGAAACTATAAAATGCAAATGAAAACGACAAACCAACACAAAAAATTCTGATAAAATTGTCTGATTTTGAAAACATAAGTCTGACAACCCCGGAAACGGCAGCCAACTTTTGGACCTTTATATGATTAATTATTTCATTTACACTTTGGATATTTAGATTTTGTTCAGTGGCTGCAATTGTTACAACAAATGTCAAAATTGCAAACATTTCGTAAATGAACTAAATATATCTACTATTAACTCAAAATATTCATACCTGAATTTTCATGTTTGTATTTAGAAAAACGTCTGGATATTATTATTACATTCGATTTCTCCAACTTTAAAACATCGTATTTCAGCAACAAGCTTTTATATTTAGCTAAATATAATTAAGTATATCAATTTCTTTGGCATAATCTATAGACTAAACGGCTTTGACGGATTTTAACACATCAAGTGTCATTGAATTGGTCCTAATTATGGGAGTGAAATAGGTGATAAAATTTTAATGTAGTGCCCAAGATGAAGTGATGGGTAAGGAGTATATAAAGTGAAAGGAAAATAATTGTCAATTTTGCACGATCGGAATTTTTTTTTATTCATCAACATTGTTACCGTAGAAGTAGGTTGTAAATACTAGGGCCGTGAGTAAACAATAATTTGGGATTTTTCAAAAGCTTCATCCTAAATTAAATAACGCAAAACCATATTGCAAAATATCAAAATAAATAATTCAATTCAACTTTAAATGAATGCATACTGAAATTATTGGAACAGTTTAAAGCATAATTATTAAAAATGAACGGCATTTTACTTTGTTGGTGATGTATCTCATGATCTATGTTATTGGAAGTAAAGGGAGCTTCACTTGGTGTGGAACTATTTGGAGCGGAAGTAGCAGCTTCCGATATTCATATGGACATCGTGATTTTGTAGATTTTGATTAACAAAGTGCACTTTTTTTCGTATTTACATCTTACTTCCATGATAACATAGTTTTTTTTTTCGAAATGGGAAATCTTCTAAAAAGACGACTAGGAAGTTGTCCCAGGGGTGCGGATTCTCCAGGGTTTCGTAACTTTGGAGCAATGTGCTACTTTTATCAACCGACTATGTGAAGGGCCTCTACGCGGCTAACAGTCCCTTATGTTGGTGATCCACTCCATTAATGAAGGTTCACAACAAATTACTGATTTAACAGCTCACCTGTCTCCACCGAGGTCTCCACATTCAGCAACCGTATTTTGTTGCACCTCCTAGGACGGCATTAACTTCACAGTAATTATTTCACGAAGTGTTTGGGCATTTTTAAATGTAAAATCAGGACCAAAGGTATAGTGGACGTAATATTTTTTAATGCAGCTATCTTATCGTATATCCTCGTTAAGTTATATTGCGGACTATGACGGTATCGTATCGAATTACAGTCGAACAAAAAGCCGACAACTTTAAGCTCGCACAATATCTATTACTTCAAGTATACCGGCTTTTAATTTGGGATTTTGTTCCATATATTCAATTAGCATATTTTTCTGATTGCCTTTTGTGGGGGCACTTCTTTTGGAAGGAGTGAAGCGTTACTGACTCAATTTAATCCAATTTTAATACTATTATATTTAGCTTTTTCATTATAGCGTAAATTAATGTGAAAAATCATAAATGACAGAAATTGATGATAACCGTACACAAAAAAATGTTGAATATTCCTTAAAAGTTCTATTGTGCCCCCTTACTTCTACTTTTTTCCTGAGAAAAGCCTCAGGGGCTAGTAGCTCCTTTAATATTATTTCTGGAGGAATTTCAGTATTTCCGCAGGCTTCAACTTGGTGAATGTCCCTCTTCTATTCATCAGTCTCCTGTCCTGTCATTGAAAAGCGGAAAACAAGGTATTGCAGGAGAGAAAGAAATTGTTGACGCTTTCCTCGTGAAATACCTAGCTTCTTATTTATTTTATATATACTTCTTTGAAAACCTTATTCCATTTACTGGCCTAGCTGCTGGTTATATACTATCTCTCACATATCATACGATATATCCTCTGCATCTCTTGTATCTCTATAGAATGCAGATGTATATTGAAGGTAAGTACTTACTACTACAAGTTGTTCCTCACCTTGATGTTAGATATGAGTATAATTATTATTATAGAGGTGTGAGATACATATAAAATGCCATAGATTAGTTAATTATATTTCAAAGCAGTTAACAATGCAAATTCGAGATTTAAATGGGTGGTGTGCAGATAAGTGTATGAATTATTTTGGTTGATGATAGTTTTTAACGTATTAATTTATTGTTGTATTTAATTGAATGGCTTGTGGGTACGTCAGAGTATTTTCAAATGAATTTATTTTATAGATGAGAAAACTTTGTGTTGACTATTTTTTTTTTCAAATCGAGATGAACCTAAATTCCTGATATATATTTGCTCTTGGAAAATTAATTTCCAAAACTTTATTAGGATGTTCGTTAAACCAGTGTTTTCAAATTCTTTTTAATGTTACTAGTGACAAAGCAATACTACAGACTGGTAATAGACGTGATTTTATGTCCTTCTAACCCTCGTTCTAACCTAATTCACCTTTATCCAAAAAGTTTTTCTAAAAGAGAGCTCCTTTAAAGAAGATGCTGTTGAGTCAGTTTTTAAATCTCAAAAAAACCGCTACCTGGAAGCTTCAAGCTTGGTAGGTAGGTAGATTGTATAATCCTTTAATAATCCTTTATACTATAAAAATCGTTTAACCTGAGTTACGAGATGACAATGTCATGACACCTACAAAAAGCTGATACCTTTACTAAGAATTCACTTTCTGTCTAACCATTGTTATGAATACACATACTTTTAATCAATATCAAAAACATTTTTTTTACAAAAGATCTTTCAGTTTCTAAACACTCATCTGGCGCAGTCAGTAGGATTCGCGAATTTGTGAAGCCCCCTTTGTAGACTTTAAGTTATCTTTCAGTGAAGACGGAACAGATTCAGCTAGATCGTTTAAAAGAAAAAACTCGGTGAAGAAGCTGATATATACCTCCTACCCCTTTTGAGGATTTCAGGAAGGATAGTTGTTTTTCGAAATAAATAATACTAATTTTTGTCGTATACCCAATTAGTATTATATTTTTATGAGTGAACCTGACTTTTTCAATAAATTAAGCATAAGTAAAAGTAAAAAGAATACAAAGTCAAGTGAAAAATTGATTAACATTAAGCTGGAGAAAATGGCAACTGCTGCACAAGAGCCACCATCCGCTAACTGAAATTTATTTAAGTCAAAATAAAAAAAAATAGATAATGATAAAAGTTCACAAGTGCATTGTGGATAACATTGGAATTCTTAGCTTTCTACAGGTCTCATGGCATTGTCATTAGCAATTAATGAAACAATTGATAATTTAATTACAAATCGAACTGTTCCGTTAATTTCTAATCAAACTACAGTTAGATCTTCTCATTGCAACTTTAATGTGCTTTAAATACCGCCAGTAAATCTCCTACTAGTATCATTTATATGATACTCTTAGAAAGAATATAACAGTCGATAGCAATCAAAGGATGATTAATTTAGACGTTCCAAATTATACAGCGTTTCCCGTGAATGAGTATAGTATATTGGAAGCATAGATCTTAAAAAAAAAATTTTCTTTATAACCATCCTAGTTTGTGAGATACAGGCTGTTGAAAGGTGCAGAAGAAATACGTAGAATGTACAAAGCGTATAAGAGAACTCATTTCCTCTTTTGATAAGCATTTTTTGAGAAACTGAACTTCCTAAGTCTTTTAGATTCTGTCAAATTTTAATTTATTCAATAATTTTTGTTAGTTATTGTTAATATCTCAGAGCAATTTTCGAGTAACTGAACTATCTATGCTTCTGATAAATAATATAAAGTAAAATAAACTTCAACTATAAATCAAATCATATAATTATCTTGTAAGTTTTACTAAAGTTCTCTCAAAAATCCTCTTTTTTTCTCTCTCTTTTGATATATGTATTTGTATTCCTTCAAGAATAACGAAGATATTAACCCTAGCACGCAAGTTTCTCGATCACATACAAGATAACCCATTTCGAGGTGTTTCAAGAAACTTCAAAGTTACATCCAATTTGATAAATGCCGCAGACTCGCGCTCCTTCTATATCGCGATTCTTCGATTTGCTTAGCTCCATTTTAGGCCAGTTCAATTGCAAATAGGGATGCTTTCCTTCTTCCATCATAAACACTCCCCATCAGCCATTCATTTTGTAGAATTGTATCAGTTATTTATGAAATCAAACAATTTTATTTTGTAAAATCTACATTGTAATTAAACATAAAGTGACGCGTTTCGCTAACACAGTAGCTTTTTCAAACGTAACAGACCTACAGCATTCTTTCGTCAATTTCTTTGCAGAAACTTTAATTTCTGTATCTGGCAAAACGTATTTAGAACTGTTAAATATTGTAAATTGAAGCTACCTGAACAAAAAACTGAATGTATGATACTGGGTCAATGGATCAATAAAATTGATGATAGTATAGTTGAATACATAGATGACATAAAATCTGAGTTGTTTGAATAAAGGAAATAGTATCCCATTTTCAAGTTTTCGTTTTTTAAACGGTCTAGTATGAATTTGTTTCACTATAACCTCACGCCTGGCCTAATACTTAAAATACGAAACTAACCCCCCAGAGAGAGATGCCACTTTTAGATAAAGGCGTCACTGAACTGAAGATTTACTTAGTTTAATCTCTTAAATAATATCTTTAAGGATCAAACGGTCCTTTCAAAGAAGGCTAGTGACTTCTCTAATTAATATTGTTTCTTTTGATGTTTTTTTTTTCAAGTTTATAACGCGGAGAAATAGAGTCGATTCTTTGGAAATGAATATAACAATCGTCGACGAAACCCTCGTAAAAACCGCATTCTACTTCTCCAATAAAAATCCCTTTCAAAACGTGACACATACAACGACTTGTTGGTAATAAAGTTGCAAATAATGCACCATCAATCATCTTCAACTGACAAATTTGTTCAGCACTTACAAAGGTCGA
Source organism: Galerucella pusilla (assembly GCA_910591695.1). Taxonomy (NCBI): domain Eukaryota; kingdom Metazoa; phylum Arthropoda; class Insecta; order Coleoptera; family Chrysomelidae; genus Galerucella; species Galerucella pusilla. The sequence continues at coordinate 14,121 of CAJUYI010005184.1, forward strand.
ATGGCAGTAGTGAAATTCGAGATGTAAGTGTTACACTGACCCCACGCCAAAAAAGCGTCTAAAGCGGTCTACCGATCGTCCGTTTGAATGGAATTAATGATAAACTTGCTCTCAGGAGGGGGTTAACTGTTAGTAAAGCCTGCCATAGGAGAAAACCCGTTAGTGAATAAAGCAGGGGTGGTTGAAGATAGATAGATTTATTTGACTACATAACATCTTTAACAATGTTTGTAGCAAGTTTAACATTTAACATATTAATATTACTTAAAATACAAACAACAAAAATATATTTTAAAAACAGGAAGGCCTCTTTGGTTGAAATTAAAATTACAATATAAATAAACAAACTAGCAAAAAAAAGGAATGTATACAATGAACATATATTATATTATGCAATGAGCACAAAATGGCCATTTGGTTGCGAATTGCATACTATTCATTTCCTATGACAACATATCGTTCACGTTTATCTATAACTATGAATTACTCGTTACCTACTAAAACTTTGACATACATTTCATCAATTTGTCGCTGGTCGTCATAATTTGACAAGCCGTAGACGTTGTGATTTTAGAGTGAACTTTAATCTAACACGAAATATTCCATTTCGCATTTGTTGCTTAGCAACTTGCCTAGCAGCCGATGCAAAAATGAAATTCTGTACAAAATGTGCTTGTTTATAATTGAAGCGATTATAAAATGAACGGTTGTCGTAGAAAAAATATATTTTATCTGATGGCACGTTGTCACTCAATATTAATGACATAAGGAAGCTCATTATGGTGATTAGTCCCTCTGCGCCAAGAACGGTTCCTACCTCGGTTCCTACCAATCAATGTTGTAGTCTTGAGTATCTTGAGATACCGGTAACCGCAACTGTGACATCCTGCTCCGCTCCTCATCCTAGAGTGCTGGACTTGACGTCTGAGCGTACACCTGTCTCATATGAGCGAGCGTGAGCCTCATTACCTGCCTATGAGCTGCTCCTGTGAGCACCGAGAGAGAAATACTTTGGCAAGTTTGTCTAAAGCCGTGTAGTGTAGTGATAATTATTAGAAAAGGGACTTCTTCTTCTTATATATTATTTTCAATTTTACTTGGTAAAATAGGTACCGTGTACGCCATTTGTACGTTTATGACAGATATGCGCCATTGCGCCATGTTTCATCGCCTCTTACCGATGCCCCGTAGCTTCAGATAAACTTGTCAAACTATACCCACGTGTTCTGCAGTTTTCGATTTCCCAAATGCAGGTTTACGACCAGTAAATGTAGTTGATTGAAGGTGGGTCAGGAAAGGTTTTAAATAAGTGAATTTTAAATTAAAATTTAACATTGGGGCTTCGAAGTAAAATCCGTAATTGCTCCACTTCCATCTATCCAACTATTAATCAATATTCCCTATCCAAAATTATATCCCGTGAGTTTGATTGCGCTCTCACGCCTTAACCACTCAACCGAACATCGTGAAATTTTGTACACACATTGTCAGGGGTTCAGAGAAGGAGATAGGGTACTTTGTATTTGCAAAAATACTGATCCCAAAGAATTGAAAGCTAGTATATATGATAAAAAAAGCCAATTCATGGTATATTTGTTTTGAGTATTGAAAAACTCAAAATTCTATTTTTTTGCTATATTTATTTTGAAATCACTTTGTTTAGTCTGCAAATACAGACAACTCAACTGATTTCTATTTTCAAGCATAGTGCGGGACAATTTTTTTCAAGGTACGTCCTTCACACAAGGTTCTTAACAGCTTCACCGAAATGTGAAGTACTAAATTTTCAACGGTCAATACAATTTTCTATATGAAATAAATTATTTTATTCTAAACTTCTGTCACTATATTTATTTTTAGATGTCTTCGTCCTTGTTGTTTGAGGTAGATAAGATTAAATTAGAATTGGAGTGGCTCTTTGTCCTATCCCACTACGACCTTTCTAGATCTATTGTGGTCCTTCCTATATTCAGAGTTCGATATCTGGCTTTATTAATTTTATCCACAACTATTAATTAATACAGTGCGTCCATAAAGTAACGCATAAATTCATTATTAGCTAAATAAACAATATTATTAAAAATTCCCGGAACAGGTCAATTTTTGATTTTAGTTTACTGTTTTTTCAAATTATGTTATTTACAGGGTGAACCATCTTCGTGTGATGACGTCATCGCCA
>CAJUYI010005185.1:0-16299 GCA_910591695.1 Galerucella pusilla
GTGTCTGAAAAGAATCGCGCAGCTAAAAATATATTAATATAAATATACGCATTCACACGAGACACAGATGAATGCGTCCATTTATATTGATGTATTTTTAGCCGCGCGATTATTTTCAGACACTAGTAGCCGGTCACAAAGTGTCTCGTCTGAAAGCGCTCTTACAGCTGCGGTCTGGAAAATATGCCAGGTAACAACGACGAAAAAGCCACTGTTCGAACTTCTTCAGTAAAATCCTCATCCCATCAATCATCTCACTTTTCAACTACACTCCATCCAGGCATTAAATATAGCCAAATGGAATAAATAAGAGCGATCTCAGAATTATCATTTTCTGCTACAAAAGATTCCAAGTGTATTGATTTTTCTTGTCGAGTAGAGTGTCTGCGTAAAAAATCATACAATACGTTCTCAAAATAAACTTACCCAAGATATTCATCTGCCTGCTTAAATTTGCTGTCAGAAAACTTTCAAATTCCCTTCAACCCTTTGTTTTATTAAAATCGGGTAGATAGCTAATGGTAATTTCTAAATCTGGAACGAAAGGTCGCAATTTTAGACACTTTGTGTTTGTTTGATTGTTTCTCCATTCTACCTTTCTGCATAATGAAGAAGGAGTAAAACAATGAAACAACCCTTAAGGGAGGTTGAATACTGTGAAAAATGACTAAAACATTACAGGAAATGTGGCAACCAAAATTCCAAGCCGAATATGAGTTTTTGGGAATATGAATAACTCAAAGCAGTATCATCGTTAATTTGAATTGAGTACCTCAATAATATATGGAATAAACTAAACCTAGAATCAGGTGGAAATTTGAAGAATTATCAACAAATACGAATAAACCAAATCCTCCACAAAAATTAATTTTTTACCTTATTTAGAACCTACCTGACAAAAAAGAGCAAAAATCATCCCAAAATTGTCTAAGTTTTGTAGAGAATTTCATGCTCTACAACTAAAATATAGGTAATCTATTGAAGACTATAAGTATAGATGACAAATCCAAATTATGCCTTACATGGATGTTTCAGTTTTTTTTTTTTTCAAGTATGAAATTTATTACTTATCCTTAATTTTTTAAACAAATAACAAACCAAAAACGTGCTTCAATAGAAATACGTACACGAAAACAACATCATTTATGGTGTTTTCATTTCGTTTTAAATTTTAATTAGCGAAGATTAACGAAAGACTAAAGTGGCAGTAAAATCACAAGCAACCACTTTCTTATACTTACAGAAGAGGAAAATAATTTGGAGGTCGGAATTACGGAAGGGCTGAAACAGACTTAAAACAGTCTAATAAAAGTGATGAGTGCGTTTGTATATGTTGTTTCGTTTTTTCTTCAGTATTTTACAGTTTTTTTTATTCCCACAAACACTACGTTAACATCACTCTTGTGATTTACAGTTTGAGAAAGAATAAATAGGTTTATTCAAATTTCCTGTCACTTACAGGATGTTCCATTTAAAAAATATATACTTTAATCTTGCTCGAGAAGACGCTGTATGTACAATAGCGACTATTTTTCAAATATGAGTCCTTATGCTGGCTACAATCGGTCCCAATTTTATTTAAATATCTTTGATATTGGATTGATAATTGAACATCCAATATTTTCTTATACTGTTTTTTTAATAAGTAGCAGAAAAAATTATTTGTAGATCACTCTCTCTGTATTTAACGTGCGATAGAACATTGTAACTAACTTTATTTTACAAACAAAAAAAAAAGTAAAGAAAAAAGCATAGTCTATAATTTTCTCATCGTTCACATTCCTAATTTGTTCAAGTTAAAAATTCTCTAACCGTCAAAATTTCTCTTTGTTAAACCTGTCTGGAAGTCAAGTTTCAATGAGCAAAATATTTCACTTTCCTAACTGCATCCCCAGACAATAAAATACCGCACAATAGCGGTCTTTACCGGCAAATTAAATTACCCAATTTAAGTTTATTTCTTCCGCAAAATCTGTCGGTTGATCACATCTAGTTTCTCCTCCACTAAAACTCAATGGGGTTACTAAAAATGTTCCATTTTAAGAAGGCTGTGTAGAAAAACGGTATTTATTTATATGTATATTTTTTTCCATGCTTTTCTATCTTTTGTTAATGTTATTTTCGCTTCTTTCTGGAATTTGTCTCTCTTGTAATATTTTATCCACCATTTTGCTCCATGTCTTTCCTGGCCTCCTGAAATAGCTCTGGAAATTGCCAATACCGAGAAATCTCTCGGAGATGGAATACTGGTTAAAAATTGAGAAATCATAATAGCAAAATACAAAAATTGTTGAAAGTTGGGAACAAAAGTGTTGCATCAACCAATTGCAAGAAAAATGTAAATATTTTTCGATATTTTTCGATATGCTTGGATGAAAGCGTTGATCTGTCCGATATTAACCAGCTTGTTATTTTTATCTGAACTATTCAAACCTGCTTCAGAGTAGATGATTCAGGGCCGAGCCGTGACGGGGGTGCATGGCACCCGGGCGGCATAATACGGGTAAAAGGCAAAATCTTTAAAAAAAATAACACAGCCCCATCATGCAAAAAATATTGAGTTGCAAAGCGCAAAGTGCCTTTCTTTGATAGCGGCATTTCTCCGAAATATTGTTTTCTTATTATCACAAAAATACCAAAATAGTGCGTTGAGCCAAAGATTACAGAATAAAAATATAAGATGTTTCACTCGTTCGAATTTATCGCGTAAAGCACCGATGCCGCTGGTGACTGTCTGGTGACTTGGATGGTACATTACGTCGCTACGTCGTTACTAGCATTTAATTTGGCATATTATACGGGACGTCGCCCGTCGACCGTTATTATTTTTTGAGAACGGTGTTTATAATTGGTTGCTCGTGTTTTATATTTATGTTGTATAGATTTTTTAAATGTATTAATTAATTGTTGAAATGAGCAAAAAATCATATTAATATTTTTCTCTTTAATAGCAAAGCTTAAACACTAAATATTTTGTAACATACCGATAAAATAAAAGCATCGCTAGTTCAGAAAAAGTGCAATATAATTCCGAGATTTTATTTTAAATTTAATATACTTTTCCACATTTGTTTTGTCCTTGTTTTCCTTGGTACTTGTTTGGAAACGGATGTAAGATATAAATTCTTTTGAATAGGCATAGGCATAATAATAAACAAAAATTTCACAGATATAACAAATATATTGAGTTATTTATTATTATTCTGATGGATTTTAACAGAATTTTATGGCAAAGAGAAGCAAGGTTATAAATTAATGTACAAAGAGATAGTTCCGTTTTGTACCACCAGATAAACTATGGCTTATATTGAATTCCCAATATTATATAAACAATTTAGTGAATCTTAATTCAACACAATATCAGTTCATCATTAAATCCGTCTTAAGACATCCTCCAAAAAAAACTAATCTCAAAACGATTACAGCTCAATCAAGCCTAAGCTCCCTGATAACAGAAAAACAAAATTATTTGCCGGAGCACAGAAAAATGAGGTCAGGATGGCTAAAATGAGGCGAAGAATTCAATTATAGCTAAGCCAAGAAATAATTTAAAGGTCTACATCTGATAAAGTATTCAGTTTTCAGTTATCTTTTGAAGGGATAAAAGGACCCGTTTGCAATCTCAGTATTTTTCATCATTTTCCGTACAATTCGGAGCGATTAACTTAAAGCGGATATTTTTCCTGGCCTCATTTTGAAAATAATAAAAACTCAAATTTTGAAATGAATCTATAATGATTCCCATATCTTGTCTATCTATATTATACGAGGGTTATCTTTTATATTTTGCATAAAGAGCTGGTGAAAAAAATGCATCTTTTCATCTTTTGGAACTAATTCTGGATACAGTTGTACAATTATTTTTATTTTATTTTTTTTATTTTAATATCAAACTGCATCAACCACTAATGGTTATTAGCAGTGGGACAATACAAGAAACAAGGTTTTAGTTAACAATAAAATACAATAAAATAAATACTTATACAGTTATGTGGTAGGTACCTTAAATTTTAGAACAAAGATTAGTTTGGTTAAGGTTAAGGTTCAGTCTGTTCTCTAACGGTCCTTTAATACCGTGAAGTTCTCTTTGTGATTTAAATTTAGGACACTGCACTAATATATGTGATACACTTATTTGCACATTACACATGTCACATATGGGTGGAATGTCTTTTGAGAGTGTAACATATTGACCACAATATGATGGTTAGATATTTTATGAATTATTAAATAATTACTACAACTGCTCATTTCAGAGATTTATTTCATACTATATAAAATTAAGGACTGGTACAACAGAACACATATTAAAAATAAAAGAACCACTTTTTTAGTTTAGTTCCAAAACTGATAAGCAATAATACCTTGCTGAATTAAATATAAAATACCTATACAGGGTAATACAAATATCCATTTGTATAAATACATAACAGAGAGTAAATGCTGGTGGGTGAGTCGTGTGTGACCTATTGTAAGCCGTGTGAGAATCGTCTCTGCTCTTCTACTTCTCGGCAGAGTAGTTCATGGTAAAGTGGATTTCTTGATTTCTCTCAGTTTGGTTGGAGAATGTGTCCAAAGCTCTTGCCAGTGGTTGCCGATTTTTTTTCTGAAGGTCGTCTTCAAATCTGAGCTGAGAATTGAGGATTCTGCGAGTGGTAGGGAGTTGTTAGTGGCTGTCTGCTTGGCGGCTGCATCGACACGTTCATTCCCATCGATTCCGATATGTAAGGGACCCAAAGTATTTCTATTATTCTATTTGAACTAAGGATGTGATGTATTTGCTCTTTAATTCTTTAATTCAATTAGCTTCTTGGTAACTTCAAAGTGGTGTTTCAGAAAACGTTGACTGCAATTTCTAAGCACTGGATGCTTTGGAAAATTAAAAAAGTCGTTCGGAATATTTTGGGCGTGTCGTTCAGTATTTTCTATCCGTTGTAATCACTAATAGCAAATGAAGTCAAATTCATTCATTAAGACAAATTACTTTGCTCATATTATATTGTTTTTCTTTTATTTACAGATAAATACCCTGTCGAATCGACAAAGGACGGCCAGCCTAGGTATAATCAGACAGGTATCGTTAATATTCATTCGGTTATTGTAAGTAATGAATAAGCCCGCCCTTTTAGTTTATTTTAATATAATGCGTAAAATTATACTGTTAAAAAAGCCCTTCTCCTTCGGAGTCGGGATATCTCGCCAAAATATGAAAATAAACTCATTCATTTATTAGACAACATGCTTTCATAAAAAATTATCGGTAATTTTGATTCACTTGTGTAATTACTTCCGAAAACATTCTAATCCTGGAACCTTCGCCAAAATTTGAAAAAAAGAACAACAAAATAATATCATCAACGATTAAGAAATAAAAATTCGGAAATGTAGAAACAGTGGAAGTGGAGGTAATCACCGAAATATTCAAATCAGTCTAGAAAATTACTCGATCGCTTTCTATGTTATACAATCAGGAGCGGAAACATATCATTGGAGAAGAAAATATTACTAAGAAAAGTGTATTATATTCTAGCCATTTTATTTAAAATTATTATAGTGGCTGGACCAGGTGGGGAAAATGTAGCAATGTATTCTTAGGTACTCGAAAATTTTAATATGAATATTCAGTCAATTTAAACTCTACCTACCTTACACAGCCAGTCACTGTTGCCAGAGCCGGATTAAAGTGCAATGCCGCTGTGGGCCCAGTCGTGCAATAACGTAATAAATGCACATTCAAAACCTAGTTCAAAATTATTTGGTTCTCGTTACGTGTGTCCGTGCGAGGCAAAATGTTAATAACACAGTGCTTTCCGTTCCGACACACAGGCTTATCTGAGTTGGCACCGCCTACGTAATTCACCAAGTTTAGATCACTTGTTAACGCGGGAAATCGGAAAATATAAACGCTCTGACAGTAAATTCTATAAGGAAATAGTTACAAAACTGTTTTTATATTTTTTCAAATAACTTTAATTTTTTTACCGAGAAGCATTTGCCGCCCCTCAAATTTTGCCGCTGTGGGCCCGGGCCCCACGGGCCCCTTATGATGATCCAGGACTGACTGTTGCTGAAAGCTGTATGTATTGCCTATGTGATTCAAATACTAGCACTTCTGATGATATGTTGATTACAGTTTTTCACCCAATTTATCAAATTTCTTGGATTAGATTTGATGAGGTAGCCAATCAACCTATTCATTCCACTGCGACCTTTTCAGACCTATTAAGATGTTAAGCTCACAGTTTCCTTTTAACACACCTATTACGGCATTTGACTGTTCTCCTAACTTCCCTGCCCCTTTCCTGGTCAGATTGCCCTTGTTCACAGGCTACCATATTGTTGTAATCGTCTGCAAGTGCGCTTACTACCTTAGAATTGACTACTATTGAATCAAGTACCTTCAGTGCAGCTTGCCTGTCGGTAAATATGGCAGCTGAATGGTATGTCCTCTCTTGTCTTCCAATTTCTTCAACGCAGTGAATCGCCGTCCCTTCCGCTTGGAAAATCGTGACGTCCTTAGATAGGCTCATTGGAATAGATATTTTTCGTTTTCTTCCTACAATTCAGGCTCCTCACCTACTTCTATCTTGGAGCCGTTCGTATAGCAGGTTGCCCTAGTCTGTATTTCTACCAGTCTTTTCTACATGGTTTAGTTATTTGGAAATTATTCTTCAAACTTTTTACGTAAATTTCCCACAAAATTGACAACAAAGCGGTTTCTATTATCCGAATCTTGGAAAGGTAGCAACAAACCATTTCTGTCCAATAATTTTTAAAATAGCTGTAAGGGCTTTCATCATTCCATTCCATTATTCATTCAATGCCTTGCGAGTGTCTCATATCCAGTGATGCCACCTACCAACAATTCTTATAGAAGTTTTTCATTAAGATCAACATATTTTATTGATTTCAATTTTAATTGCTACCCCTTAATAGTTTGGGTCTTGAACAATAGCCTTATTCTTCTTATTTTTACATAAAACTCCATTTAAAATAATGAAGCCTACACGTGAAATTGGATACCGATCTATAACGTTCTCCCCTACCGATGACTTGAAAGAACTGCAATTCCAAACCCGTCTATCTTTCCGAAAAGGAGGCACGGCAAATTTGGTCCAATTTTCTTGATTAATATAACGCTCCCGTCCGTCAGAGTTTATTGGAACGTTGGGAGATGCTTCCGGGTAAACGTAGTGTGCCTAAGCTGCCAAAATAAAAATCTCCTTCAAAGCGACACGGAGACAAACACGGAGATGAAAATATTAGCGACGATTTCCTTTAATTTGAGGAGAAACGTTTTTTTAGTTAGAAAAATAATAAGGAAGTACAGTTAATTGGAGAATAAAGCCACTGCTGAATTGGAAATATCGACATTGCCAAAATATACAGTGTGTAAAAGCCAAGCGCGGAATAAATTAATTATTTCGGATTCTGTACATATATAGAAAAAATATCTCGAAACACATAAATTTAGATTATAAGACATTCTTCAACGCTTTAATGCGTCCCTACCTTCACCCCCTTCGAATGACAGGTACAACCCCCTATTTTTTAAATGGGAAGAAGAGGCTTGTGATATATCGTTTGAAAGGTCTCTTCATTTTCTATTCAAAAATGTTATCGTTCTCAAGTTTATTGCAACAATTAAAATAGAATAAAATAAAAGCATGTGGTTACCGAAATTTGCTACAATACAAACAAAAACGTAATAATACTAAAAAGAACTGTTCAAAATGTCCACAACGAAGGTCTTGGCAACATCATAATCTTAAATAAAACTGTATTCTAGTATTATTTAACATATCAGTAGTGATCGACCTAATCGCAAGCATTATTCGTCCTTTCAAGTAATTTACTTTTGTACAGAATGCTCTTCACTTATCTCCATAACAAAAATCTAATAATGTTAGATCAGGTGATCGCGCTGGCCTATATAGGAATCTTATCATTAGGTTGATTGGCACAAAGTACATATTAAGTATTCTATTAACTGTAATTAATAATACAATGTATGCTGACAATCAGCATTTTGCGCCGAGAGACTATCTGAGACTGAGGAGAGAGCGCGAGAGCCCACGCGCTCAAGGCACATAACGTAACAACGTAACGTAACGGTCAGATCTTTCGCGTCGCGACCTCCCTCGCTCCAAGTAACGTAACGGTCAGACCCACCTAACATAACCAACTAAAGTTTTAAAAAATTATTGCATCGAGGTACTGCTGAACTTTGCGTTAATAATGTGGTGATGCTCCATCCTGTTGAAAAAATATAGATTTCACTGAAACCTGAGGGTTTCCTGAATCAATATAAATTTTCCAAACTTGCAATGACATCATTTTGAAGTAGTGCCAAATAACGCTCGCCATTCAAATTGCCCTCAATGAAAAAGGGAACAGTGATATAGTTTCCAACAATTCCTGTCCAAACATTAACCTTTTGAGCAATATTTAAACCAAGTTTCAATAATTCACGTACGTAGACCTATATTTGAAGATCTTCTCTACCAAATTTGGACTGCATACATTGGACATATTTTCTATTATTCTCACTCATTAAAGGAATACTTTCTACTAATTGATGCACTCTACAAGAGCTTCATATATTCATATTTTCAAAATACCACAAGATGGATAAACTTCCCAGATTGTGGAGAAGATCGGTATAGAAAATTCCAGATTATTTCGTGACGGCCATACATATTGGTGATTTGAATGGTGAAACTTACTTAAACATTTTGGAGATAGAGGTTACGGCAGCAATTGATGATATTTCCTACACGACAAGATGTATTATCTCAGCAAGACAAAGATTCGCCTTTTTAATGTTGTCAAAGTGGGGTTATATAAAATGGTATATCAAATCAAAGATCTAGATCTAGAAATGTTGCAAAGAATTAGATAGGATACAAAAAATAGGTTGTATTACTGCCAAGTGAATGGAGAAAGTTTCAAATACCCTTTAATTAACATAGTCCTTAAACTACCGCCAGGTCACTTAGATCACTAGGGCAATGAAAAGGCGGACTCACTAGCCCGAAAGGGGGCAAGATGTCCTTAAATTGGTCTAGAGCCTTTCTGTGGTATGGCGAAAGCGCTGCAAAAAAACAAATAACAGTACTTGGATAAAAAACCAGTCTCGAGAATGGTGGAACAAAGGCCAAAAGGATCGTCAAAGAACTATCAACAAAATTCACGAACTACCTACTAAGCCAAAAGCGGGCGAGCGGGCAACAGTCTGGTTGGAATCCCAGCATGACACTGTAGACTCAACAAATAGATACATTCAACATCGGTTTGGCAGACATAATCATAGGATTAAGCTAAAAATACCTCAGCAACTGCGAACTGCTAAGGTTTTCGATGATTGAGGGAGAAAAATCACTCCCTCCTCATGTGGATTACCTGAGGTTACACATACGAAGTTTAGTAATTAGGATTGATCTGGAAAAGGAAGACAAGGAACTGCAGCTTAACATAAGAGCATACACAATAGATCTACAAGAATCGTAGGCACATAAGCCCCATTTTAATCTTAATCTTAGTAGGATTGGTAGTAAGATTCCGTTAGCTGCTACGAGTGAGTGTTGCAAGAGATCGTGTCTTAATGTCTAAGATTATAATAGATTAGATTAGAATGGTCCTATCCAACTGCTACCTTTGCAGATTTATTGTGGTCCTTCCTATATTCAGAGCTCGATATATCTAGCTTTATTCTTTTTATTAGACTTATTATCCCGGATACCACCTCCTTGCGTATCTCCCTGCCTTCGGTTGTTCTTCTTCGAGTAAGTGAAACCGCACCCTTGCTAGACCTTCGCACTCACAGAGTATGTGCTCCACGGTTTCGTCGTCTTCCTGGCAGAACCTACATAGGCTGTCATCTGCTAGGCCAATTGTGTGCGTATGTTTCCTTAGCCTACAATGTCTAAGACTATACCAATGTTTTTTTACAGCTCTTATCATGCCACAGATATTCTCAAAGAGTAATACTGAAAGTCTCATAATACTTTTATCATTGTATAAGTAGCCCTATATAATGCTCTTTGAGTTTTAAAACAAACAAAATATCCTGTATAAGGTCTCGAATCATTGAGCATTATCATTTTTCACAATTTAAGTAATTTAGACAAGCAAACCAGTTATTTTTATCAATTTTCTAATTTCAACTCCAGTATTTCTGAGTAATTTTCAGCTTCAAAATATTAATTTCCCATGCGTATAATAACCTTTTAATTTCTAATCTTTTGTTTACTGTTACATTTGAGTCCGATTTCAAATTCACAATATCTGTGTAGACATGCTACTGAGGGAGCTGGGAGTTGACTCTTACTGAACTCAAAAAGACCTTGAAAAAACGTTACGGGAAATAATCTATTGATAAATCGTCCATTCTTGTATTCGCAATTTTTCCTTGGTTTGATATTACTATAACTTTAGTTTTTTTTTTATTTCAGTTCTCTAACATCGTTCCAACCAATAAGGTTATTAGGGACGAATAGGTCCATCTGTAAATAATTATATAAGTGGTACAGTCTGGTTTCTTTAATAAATTTAATTAGAAGCTCTGCGTCCATTTGCTCACCTAAAACAGCTTCCAAATTGCCTGGTAACTTATTTTGCTTTCTTGGTACCAGGTATTTGGAGCAATCACATATTATATGCTTCACTGTCAAGTCTTTGTTACATATATTGCAGGTTGGTTTGTCTTCCTTTGCTATGAAAAACTTATGGGTTAAATTGGTGTTCCCTAATCGGAGTCGATAGATTTTCACTTGGTCCTCCCTGAGTCCAGTTTTCTATCGCCACGGTTTCACTTCGCGTTTAATTTCGCGGAGCTTAAAGTTGGACATTTTCCACTCATTTTGCGACGCACTGAGCACTTTTGTTTTTATGTAGCCTTTAAAATCGCTAGGCACAACATTTGGTGCATTCACCGAAGTTTCACTTGTAGAAGCTTGCCACGCTAGAAGATCTGCCTCTTTATTGCCACGAATTCTAGAATGGGATGGGATCCACATAAACTCAATTGACTATTGGGTGTTTAGTGTAAAGTTGTTGAATCGACTGGATTGTGCTTAGTGAATCTGTTATTATTAATGTGTTTGGATGGCTGATATTTTTAGCATGGACTTTTGTTTGTGTTTACCTCCATTCCTTTTTCTCTTAGACATTTCTACCATACTCCTTGTGTTCTAAGTGACTATTTTCTGTTATTACTATGTCATCAGCAAATCTACATTGTAATGTTTTGTAATTTGTAGCCTACGTTTATTTTCATGAATTGTTTTCTGGCCTTTATCATTATTTCGTTCATAAATGTTATGAAAAGCAAAGGGCACTCTTTGCGTTGCTTTCAATTTTTCTGATTTCTCGTTGTGTGATCTTACAATTGTCTGTTGCACATGTTTTGATTAATTATAACAGCTGTCAGTGGCCAAAGAATCTGAAGCAAAAATTTTCCATCTATATTTTGTGGCATACTTTCAAATTCCATCGTTAATAAGCTTCTGATGGATGCTACTTTTGGTAACAACAAAATTCTATTATTTTATAACTTAACATCAGAAGCGCCGATCTTACCTGCATACCTATCAGGGCTATAAGGGATCATTTTGACTCCATCTTTTTTCCTTATATAAATAATGCAGAATCGGCAAAAACTAGGGAAATTAGACTTATGCTGCTTCGTTATTCAAATTAAAAGCTGTTTACGAAATACTCATAAGCTAGTTGGCGCATTTGGCACAAGTTACAATTTTAATAATGTTTCCAGAACAATTTCCGCACGCAAACTTGATACCCTTTTTACATTTGACAATATAGTCTTGTTTCTTTGTGTCTTTTAATCTGACAATCATGTCTCATTTGCGATGGTCCTGGTTCGGTGTCTTGGACAACATTAGAGGTATTTTTACTTAAACAATACGCTGTAAACAACAACTGAATCACAGAGCTGAATCAATCAATCTAACGGAGCAACCATAGGGAGCGACTGAAACGAGAGCTTATTTTTCCGACATATTCCGCCCAGCACGTCAAATTAGTAGTTGAGGTGCGCATCTGCGCATGCATCCGAGCAGCCTTTAACCTTCTATTCGATGTGACTGAATGTGAGCTGATTAGTTGGTAGGGTATTGAGCTTACAACTCAGAGGTCGTAGGTTCGAAACCCGGTTAGGTGCTGGGTTTTTTGTTTTTTTGTTTTTTTTTTAGTTTTTTATTTCTTATTTTCTGATATTTCTATATATAGTTACACTTTGATCAACCGGGTTTGAGCTTGGGTTTTCTTGTTTTTTTTTTAGTTTTATATTTCTTATTTTCTGATATTTACATATTCATTTCAATATTGTTATGCTACTACTAACTTTGACAACGTTGGAATATGTTGGGAAAATAAGCTCTCGTGCGACTGAAGGCTGATATAGTTGTGCCCCACATCGCATGGCATGAACAAATCACACATTCGACTACTGGGTGAGGGGAATGATTTGAATGTTGACCAGAGTTTGCTAAAACGTATAATAACTAATAAGCATATAAGCTAGCAAAATACTGTTACTAGCTAAGTAGTCATCTAACCGAAAACCGATCGGCGCGGTATCCGCTCTCTCAACGATAGATTTCATATGGGATGACGTCACGCCCGAAATTCGGAGAGGAGCGCTGTTTAATGTTTATAATTTTTTCAGGCGACTTAGGAGTCTCGCTGAAGTCTAATTTTTTGCACAGAGCCTCAAAATGATGTGTTCTTCTCAATAATAAAATAAAATAAAAAATATGTAATTGAGCCCATTAATTTTTAAGAGTGTCAAAATGACCCCTTCGGCGCTTCTAGTGTTAAAAGTATGTTCAACAATAATTTACGCTTGTTCATGGCTGTCCTCTATATAAAAGCACTTAATTACCAAAACTTTATTGTAGCAATAATCGAGAAGCATTAATTTATAAATTTATAGTCCCGTAACGTCGTCAGATAGCCTCCAACTCACCCTATTCTGTCTGGCGTTCGTGCGTACACATTCTAGGCATCCACCAAACTCTCCAAAAAGGGGTCCGACAACTTTATGGTATCGCGGGGAGAAAAGGGAGAGCTAGTGTTGGAGATTCGAATTTTGCGTCTTTCCCCTCTTTCTCCAAGATTCCAACGAACTTACAAGACAGCGAAACGTCGGCACAATTTTTTCCAGCATTACTAAAAAAGACTTTTGTTCGGTTTTCTTTATGATCTCTTCTTATTCGACACAGGATAACGTTGTGAGGAGTGTAAGAGAGAAATAGAAAGATCGACAAGGGATTAGACGTTAATTGAGATAGTAACAATTTAGTGAACAGCATTTTAAACAAGGCCAATAAGAATGTGGATATCGACATTAACATCATTTTTCAGTTCTTCAACAAAATATATTTGATGATAAGTGCTGTGAACATCAACATATTAGGGAGATTAAAAAAAATTATACTTTTTCTGACGTAAAAAGATACCAGTTAAAATTTTAGCCCCTAATATTGATATTAATATAGTCCCTATCGCATTTTCTAATTTCCCATGAGAATAACATGGAAAAAGTAATTTTTGCTTCTTCTGATTTTCATACCGTTCAAACGACTTATTGGCTAATGATTCGCTTCATTGATCTTTATGGAAAATTAAAAGCTCTACAAAAAATTACTGATAACATTTTTTTGTTCACTCCACGCGCCCAAAAGTTATCCAAGGTTAAAGTTAATTTTTTTAAAAATTTGGTCGACTTTTGTATATTTTACCGAAGCAGTTGATTTCAGTGCCAAATATTTTATCAACTATACAGTTAACCTCTTATAGATGTCCACCAATTATTTTTTTCACGTTAAATCCAATTAATAAGATCCCTTTGAAAATTTCTCTTTCAGAATTTCAATTATAATCAAAATTCTAATTTAAAGAGAGATTCTCTCAATTTCAGTTTTTACTAGAATGCACATTTCAGAATTATGTTCGTGAGTTTCTGCTTAGGCAGTAAAAATTCACCTTTTATGTCTGATACTTTCATTAAATATTATATTATAAACCAAGATGGTGAAGACTATTATTATGGACAGAGCACCAAAATTATTTCGCGAGGGGCTTAGCCACGAGCGGAAGAAGGTGCGAGGTTTATAAATGTCTTCAACACCATGGTGTAGATACAATTTTTTCCATTACTAGACTAATTTAAGACAAAAATTAAAAATAATTTACAAACGCACCACGAGAAGCGATTAACCCATCCTCTGACTGACAAGTAGACTGACAGTTTCCGATATATTATGAACGTACTCGTTATTTTATCAGTCATTTATGGTTGAGCGCGAAGTTTAAACTAACGGCAAATAAAGTTCTTTCGATTTGATGAGAGTATGTAACTTAATATCCCGGCCTGTGATATAAGAAAATTAAAGTTTTTGATATCAACTTTGGTGCTACAAATTATTATCAAAATTCTTCATTGCATAGGTATATTGTATTCCCTTTGAGAATAAATAAATCAAGAATTATTTGTACTTCAAAATTTGGTTGATTTTTATAATTATTTGGTATGAAATAAATACATAAATATATATATATATATATATATATATATTCGTTTATGATTATTGTTATAATTCAGTGAAAACTTCAAAAAAAACTAGATCCGGCACTATACCTCATTTAAAAACCAGGAATTTAAAGTTGGCAATTCAGTAGACCTCTGATTGGTCAGATTCCGCCCAGTTTCACACAACACTTTCTAATATTGATATCAGCTGATAGTTTTCATTTTTGATAGTACTGACAGATAGATATACTTAATTTGTCATCGCATCCACTCTTGTTATTTTATTATTTTCACTTATGCCCAATTTCACCAACCATTTCCTTAAGTTAGGTGATACCTAAATCAGATTTTGGAATTGCTAAGTGAAATTCTCGTTTTACCACGGGCTAATAATTACTTGAGAGTGACAATATTGGGTATTTTCTATTATAATGTTTAGGCATTTCTTAGCGCATGGTGAAACGTATATTTTAATTAGGCCATTCCAAAATCTGATTTAGGTATTACCTAACTTTAGGAAATGGTTGGTGAAATTGGGCATTAGTTTCGTTGAAACTGTTCCTTAAAAAACTTCAGTAGGCATTTGTATTAAATATCTGCAATTATGGATCCTTCTACTTCGAGTACCAGCTCCTCGCTTAGTCCGGTAAAACAATATAAATGGTGAACTTATAGGTCATTTGGGACCGTCAAAAATCATATTATATATACAATTTCTCAAGCAATTGGTAAGATTATTACTTTTAGATTAACATGGTATTGATTGCTCATCATTTTCCTTAAAGGGGTAGTAGAGTCAACGGTTCATTAACTATTGAAGAAAATTGACTTATGACTCCATCAATCAAGGCATATTTAATAGATTTGGAACACGACTGTTAACTTTCGGTTTCGGTTTCGGTTAACACTCTTTAGTAACTAATCTGGTAACTTTTAGTGGTGTGGGTAATGCTTTTCAAATTACTCCTCCTGGTTATTAAATGGACAAGTTGTTATCGTCCCCGAATCAACACTGCAATTAGGCAAGAAATTCACAAAATATCTTAAACTGGCAACATCGCGGCCATACTGAGTTAAAGATCCAAGGTCATTGAAGACGGAGCTGAAAATCGTTTGATGTTTTACCGGGATTCGTAAATCTGTTCTCTTTATAATCTGTGCCGGTAAGCTATTCATATTTTTTGCATAAACCTTACGCTGTCGTAATATATAATTTGTCTCCACGGTTTTCAACAGGTAAACTATCAATCACCCGACCATTCCAGTTAGCTGCCTCAATTTAATTCCCTAATCAGTTGACTTAACAGCATATTTCATCTGTGACGTTACGATGAAATGAGTTCCATTAATAATTGGTTCCTGTGAGTGTATCCGCAAGAATAAACACTACACGTGCCTCAATCTATTTCGAGTGTAGAAGCCATACGATTTTAGTAGCCCAGCTTTATTTTGTCTAGGAAACGGAGAGGAAGCATACTATTATTTAGTATTCAGAGACTACTGAGCCAAATGATAGGTAATATGAGCAACAGACAGACGGGAAGACAAATCAAGCGTTGTTTAAATAGAGAGAACGAGAGCATTATAATTTATTGATCTAAGAAAATTCAAATGAAAATTATAACATAACTAAAGAAAAATAGAAATAATAGTATATTAATTGAATAGATGAGGCTTTTACTTGATGTAGATCCATAGTAAGTTATGAAATCAAACAATTTTATTTTGTAAAATCTACATTGTAA
>CAJUYI010005186.1:0-15480 GCA_910591695.1 Galerucella pusilla
AATTAGACCCTAGTGGTCTGTTTGGATATAAATAAATAAATAAATAAATAATAATCTGTACGGATAGTAGACAAGCCCTATTAGCCTTGAACAGACAACGTGTTATATCGAGGCTAGTACTAGAGTGCCACCAAGATTTAGCTGATGCCTCGGCAGATAACAATATTATCCTGAGGTGGGTTAAAGGGAACGACAGGAGTAAAGGAAATCGCATTGCTGATTCTTTAGCCAGGGAAGCCGCTGGACTAAAAATTCTAGGACCCAGTGACACCTACGGCCTAACGACTTCGACAATTGCGGAACTAGCCAAACGTTACACCCATGCTTAATCCCTTAAGAGATGGGATGGAATCAAAGGATGCAGTCTTGCCAGGATCACCCTGGGCGACCCTGGGAAGCTGGCGCCGAAGAAATATTTGACGATGACCAGGAAAAACCTGCGTTTAACAGTAGGATTTCTGACTGGTCACTGTCAACTAAGGAAACACCTCCATACTATGGGGCTAGTGGACACACCTACCTCTATGCAGGATGTGTGGAGCAGGAAGATGAAACTGTCAGGCATGTCTTATGCGAGTGTCCGGAGTTATCGTCAATAAGAGAGTGTGTGTTCGGTGAGTCTTGGCCTACACTTGCCGATATAAAGGAGATGTCTCCTAGTGACCTGTCCACCTTCTTGAGAAGGACAGGATGGACAATGACCTAGGAGGACAACTCCTCGGGAGGATGTACAATGGGTCACATGTGGCCTAAGTGCTGTGAGCCTACACACTCACCCTCCCTACTCTACAGATACAGATGATGCAGCATGGGAACCTGAGTCAAAAGAAATAAAGGAGTATACCTCGATAAAAAAAACCAGCAGCATGAGGGAGGCAGTCATCATGGGTGCTTGTAGGCTACTGCAGCCGGAAGCAATTATGACAAAATGCCTATAGGAGACCTATAGGAGACCGTGATAATAAAACCCGTTATCTACAGTGAAAATAGATGGATGGCTGCGCGGAAGTCAGATTGATAATAACAAAACAACAACAAGCATTGATGTCGATATAGATTCAGAACAGGACGATGAGCAGACAATTAAAGAATAGGATCTTTGGTAGAAGAGATTCTTTAGTTAGAACTCCGCCACCAGAGCCAAGAGTTGTAATAGGCGAATATAAAGACGCTGATCACCATTGACACTTTAATACCGAAATAATAAAACACGTACGTTTTGTAAGTATATACAGTATCATCGTAAAAGGACTAGCCCTAGTTCCCTCCACCGTTGTAATGGATTATCCTTTAAAAAAAATTGAATAAAAATCAAAAATAGACATGTTCCAGGATTTTTCCACGTTAGCTAATTATAAGTTAACGGGTCACTTTTTGAACGCACTGTATAGAAGTTATCTATATCAGATATCTTGTATTGTGCTTATTTTTCCGATACAGAAATGAATGCTAATGGATATTTCATGTGTATGAAAAACAAACACTCTTATATTAGTTGTAAAAATATGAACGGTATTACAAAATGGAAAGAGCATTAGTTCGATTAATGAATGGTATTGGAATGGAATGGATATAATCAACAAAATTACCATCAAAGCACCCAATTTATTTTTTGTTATTTCTCATGTATTACCGGTGGCCATTTTATTCAATCTTATAAATTAATTATTATTTTATTTACACTTGTTTTTATGTATATTGGGGTGACGACATCAATATCTATTGTGTCCAGCTACTTCTACTTAGTTACTTAGTTGATGAGGAAAGTCTCAGAGACTGGTAGTTCCTTTAGTCCTACTTCCCTGAGAAATTTTAGGATATCTGCAGGCTTCAATTCAATTTATTTCAATTCAATTCAATTCGATAAATATCCCTCTTCAACAGTCTAAATATTACGGTTCATGAGATACAGTCTGGTGACCCTCTCCGCTTAATAACAAACACTGTGCAATTATTTGATTCGACAACCCTGCTTCTGGTGTTTTGAGTTTAAAAGAGTGTCTCGTGGAGGGGAAGTATATTGTTATCTCTTGGACATATATAATTTTTTATATTACCGCACTAGTGCGTTTTTGATTACATTACCACACTAGTGCGATAATAAGAATCTATAGAAACATATTGATACCAGAATTAAATATTTAAAATAACACTGGAAGCTGCATTCTCAATTTCTCAAAGGAGATTGTCTTAGCTTCAACTTATTTTTATAGATTTTTGTTGATTCAACTTTAAAAATTTGATGACATAACTAATTTATTTTATTTCCACAGCCTTGTTTGTCTTTGTTGCTATGGTCACAAAATATGATACACAGTACCTTATGTTTGCAGTCAATATTTATTAAAAATACGTTGGATTTAATTTTTTATTTTATTTTATAATATAGGTACTGTTAATAATACTAATAAACTGTTGTAGATAAAATTTTGTACGTAGCACGTGTGATAGGAATTATTAACGCACTTATGTGATTACACGACTCGGCCTACGGCCTATCCCACTAATTACGTAAATAACTAATGTATACTGAGTTGCTCCTATATTTTGGCCGATCCTGTATATGACACAGCCGGTCTAATATGTTTATTTTTTTGTGTAATTTTATCTTACTGCATATTTTTGTTGATTGTGGGTCAACTTTATGAGTGTGAGTTTTTCAAAGAATGAAAAAAAAGAATTCATTCCAAATATGCTTTTTTAGCTTTGGATAGCTTGATCCATTCACGAATTTATTGTACTGTTGTACTGTTTGTAACAATAGTCGGCATAGGAGGTTAGCTATAGTATAGCTATATAAAGGTTATTGCTTCGATTACAGAAGGCAGTTTTGCTTTAAGCATTGTCTGCGTGTTGCTGTAATATCTGTTCTAACTAACCAAATGGTTTCTGTACCTTTTAAGATCGCTTCTTTAGCAAAGTAATCTGCTTTGATGTTACCAAAATTACTAGCGTGCCCCTTTACCCAAATGAACCAGACAGAAATATTTATTCCATGTAATTTTAGTTGATTTTCTAAATTTCTTACAATGGCAATCCAAATATGTTATGTTTCTGATTTTGTTAAATTGTAGATTAATTAAAATATCCATCTGTTCAAACAAAAGACCTAATTTAATTTTAGTAAATCTACTGTGCGAGACGACTAGTGTTCCATAAGTAAAAGCAATCACAGGAAATTCCTTCATTAAGATCTTCCAAAACTCGAAACAATATTCAATGTTACAATAATTCCTATTCAAACATCGTTATCAATCGATTAATTAAGCAATCCGCCAAAGGCACGCTTTTGATTATAATCAACTTTGAAATAAATAACAGCGACGTAAAAAAAGATCGTGAAGATTAGACATAAAATGGAGGGAAAATCTAGAGCGATAAGACATAACTTATTTTCAAATAGATGAAATGTTAGGTTCTCAGAAGCATCTCGTGTGCTTTGAATACCTGTGTGTTTGTGGAGCTAGCCTAATGGCACCTGGGCAAATATCAGGTGATGAAGGTAACTAAAAATAAGAGTTACTTCACTTAAATTTGTCTGTCTGATTTTTATATGTGTTTTGTAGAATAATATTCTAAAGTAGTATCATAAGTGTCAGACACTTTCCTTGGACCAAAACTTTTGTCAGACGCTTCAAAGCTCCACAAAAAATGAATAAACTTCATTTATCTTCACATGTATGACTTTCAAATATGTTATCAAGGTATCTATTACTAAGTTATAGGTGCTCCAACAGATCCGAGTTATACTGAATAGTATACGTTGTGCATGAAGGGTACATTCACATTTGATTAGACTGAGACATTGTGGGAGGGTAACCTAGCTACTATAGACGTCTTACTCGCTCTGAAACGCATGCATAGTGCTCTTGCACTCATACTCCCGGCTGATAAATTTTATGTTTAGGGGCTGTTCGGTTATCACAATTGATATGACTAACGAATTATTACTTATTAATAGTTGCCTTGATATAACATATTTGAAAGTCAGAAATGTTAAAATAAATGAAGTTTATTTATTTTTTGTGGAGCTTTAAAGCGTCTGACAAAAGTTTTGGTCCATTGAAAGTGTCTGACACTTATGATACTACTTTAGAATATTATTCTACGAAACATATAAAAATCAGACATACAAATTTAAGTAAAGTAACTCTTATTTTTAGTTACCTTCATCACCTGATATTTGCCCAGGTGCACTTATGCTAGCTACAAACACACAGGTATTCAAAGCACACGCAATGCTACTGAGAACCTGAGAACATTTAATCTATTTGAAAATAAGTTATTTCTCATCGCTCTGAGATCTTGGACTATAATGAAATAAAGCATTTTGTATGCATTGTTTAATTTCCTAAGTAGATTGCTCCACAAAAGAAAACAAATATTGGATTTCATGATCTGCAACGACCACCACCATATAATTGATTAAAAAATGTATAAAAAGTTGCAGGTAATTTCGTCGGGATCTTTTATACATTCAACTATCACAATTTAGTCAAGTGGAAGAGTGGAAGCTTTTCTAATTTCGTTTTATAACGGAGAAAAAGATACATACAAGCATGATACATTAATAATATTGAGAAATTTATTATTTTGATACTTATGTCCAAGCTGGCTACACAAAAATTTTGGAGTTTTTTACCACTTAGAAAAGGACATTTTGGAAATAATTTGTCAAGTGTCACATTCGCATTGTTTATCTATAAATATCGGTGAGCTTCGATTCTTCAAAATAGATAATTGAATTCAAATATCGATATTTACAAAGATTGCGTCTGATTGGATGAAATTTATGTTGGAGCCCTTGATTTCAAGTCAATAATGTCAATTGCGACATATCTCTTGTACAATGTCGATATTGATTTGTAGATATTATTGACATGAAATTAGGAACAGTAACATAGGTATACTTCAGCCAATCGTACATGATCTTTACAAATATTTATATTTGGATTCAATAATCTCATTAGTGAGTATGATAACTGGATATAAATAAGAAATGTAAATTTATGACCACCAACTAGCGAACAACGTTTTTTCTGGATCACAGGAGCCAAAAATGCGCGAAACAAGTGGGTATCTGTAGAAAAAATAGAACTAGATTCAAAGTGTGGCAGAACTTTTAATGTCAAAGGATCGAGGGCACTCATTTCATAGTTCAAACTTTATCGGTAATCTCAGAAGGAGATCTAACGAGTATAAAGAGACATGGGGGCTAGAGTTGCGGAAGGAGTTATTGTTCTTTCCCAAAAAAAGCAGTTAGATTGGCATGTATCAAGCAAAACAAAGTGAGTGGCGTTTATATGAAAGTGAAATTTTTGGCAATGAAACTTTAAAAACAAAACATTTTTGGTAGTATTTATCTGCTGTGCTGTAGGTAGAATAATTGAGTAAAGGTGACATTCTCTCTTCCCCGAAAATAGTTTCTGACTTTTCCTTTTCACGGTAAAATTATAGCTGTTACCTGTAAAATGTATGCAGATAAAGTTACAACAATGCAGGACAATAGATCGGAAAAAATACTGGATAGTTTCAATAATATTTTGGAAGTGGGATCTCCAAATATGAAAAAAGGTGACGATGAAAAATTTAACGCAAAATCTAACACTAAACATGCCATGGATATTTCGAAATTTGCTACCCATCAAAAGTTACTATAATAATATAATTTCATAAATATTTTAATAAAAATTAAACTATTTCAAAATTCCTACCTGAAAGTATAAATTTATTTCTTTGGAAAAAAAAAGCAGGAAACTAACCGGCTGTATATAAGCACATGTAATGTACGCGCGGTGATTTGAAATGCAATTTTCAGTTGCGGCCTATTAGCCAGAGAGCTTCGCTGAAACTGGAAGAGATTCTAAGCGTCGCGACGCATAACAGTGTCCTGAACGTCGACCAACGACGTTGCCGAATTTTCCTTCCATCTGGAATGCGTCGCGCCATAAAACAGAATCCGATCTAGGGTTGGAAGCAAATTTCATGACAAAAAAGTGGGAAAACAGATAGATATTTTAAAATAAGACACACAAGATATTTGGAAAACTTACAGGTTAATCGAAGGAAACAGTGAAGACAAAGTGTCCCAAGTTCAATATTGATAGACAATTAAGAGGATTTAATTATCATATCTAGAAGTCAAGCAGCAGGCTGATACGGATACTACCTACTGTAGGCTCTGGAATATACTTCCTTCATCAAATATAAAATTTATAATATATTTTTTCCACTACTAGCTATGAAGTTGACAATTATTGCTTCTTCTTGCCAACTGAAAAGTTGAATTTGTCTATTATCGGTTAATCATCTTTTCTATTATCAAACCAGATCAATAATGGACAAATTCAAATATTATTTTGAGAATTCAGGGATAGTAGTTCAAAAAAAACTTGTGCAACATAATTTTGTAAAACCAGGAGATTTTCTTTAATATATTTGCTGCTTGAAATTACCTATCAAGATGAAAATTATTTGAATAAAAATGCCATTAGTCGAAAATTCGCGCTCAATCGAAAATGACTGATGACATAACGAGTACGTTCATACTATATCGAATACTGACGGTGTACTTGTCAGTCAGTCGACGGGGTAATCGCTTCTCGAGGTGCGTTTGTGAATTATTTTAATGTCTGTCCTAAATTTGGCTAGTAGTGGAAATAATTGTATATACAGCGTGGTGGTGAAGATATTTATAAGCCTCGCACCTTATGGTGCTTGGTCAATAATAATAGTCTTCACCACCTTGATGAATAATATACTATTATTCACAACCACATATGTAATGCTAACGTCATTGAAGGTTGGAAAGTGTCATATTATACACCTTTACTTCCTGCCCTCTAGAGTAATGTGATTTTTACCTAATATTATCTATTTTAGATGAATATTTTTCATATTTAAAATATAACACATTGATAAAAATATCATAATACATTTCTCCACGACTAAATAATAACGCACAAATTATTTTTACATATTTAGCTGCATAATGATAAAAATTCTTCACACCAGTGAAAAATAAAAAGAATTCACTCTCGTTAGCCAATCACATTCTATTATTATCAGAATTCACGCTAAAATGAATAAATCAAATCGTCTCTTTAAAACGTCAAATACCTAAGAACGCAAATCGCTTCTGACAGCGCGTCGTTTGAAACGTCAAAATAATTATAAAATCATAATTTTACGTATTATAAGAGAGAAAAAATGGACAACAGTAGCGATAGTGAATATGTACGCCTCCCGGAATTAATTTCATTTATAAATGTAAGGGTTCCGATTAAAAATATGAGTTACGTATATATATTTACTCTTTACATTTTTATAAATATGCTCTATAGTCTAGTGGTGGTTGACTATGGCGAGGACGATCGAGGTTCGATCCTCACTGGAAGTTTTTTCTTTTTAGTCGTGGAGAAAGTATAGTCTTTTACTTGTGTAGAATGGTTATTATTCACTTGGATGATTCCAAAACTCACTCGCTGCTCTCCCTCGTTTTGGAAACGTGAATAATAACCATCATTCTGCACTCGTTGAAGAATATACTATTCTGGAGGAGTACAACACATCAATAATTTTTCATCGGATCTCATTTTTTTTCATCCATTTTTCGCGAACTTAATATCCATCAGACTTTATTTGACATTTATTCAAATTGGTGACAGTTATCAATTGTAATATTTTAGGTTCAGAACGAAACAAAGATTTATTAATTTTCATTGGGGTATGATGGTTGTGAATAAAATAGTTTACAATATCTAATTCCGCTATCAAATGTGACACCTTACGACACTCCTTGACGTTAGGTAACGTCACATTTTTCATAACCTCCATATATCAGTCATAACTGTTTATGTTTCAACATAGAGATACCACATGAGTTTCAAAGAATAATTTATTAATTAGGTAGGTACTGTCAAAACTGACAATTATTTCATTATTTAAACTGTACAATTAACCCATTATTTTAATTCAATAGTATTTTGAGATTTATAAACATTGAAAACATTATTCAGGACACAGTTATTTAAAGTAAGTCAATTTTCTGGGTGAATACATCATAGTAACAATACTTCTAACACCATTTGATTCCACTTCAATATAATCATTGTAATTGAAGATTTTATTGAATATTATGAAAGCGCGGAATTAGATAAAACGTTGTACGTAAACACGTTATGAAGAGAGCGACATTGTTCAACACGCGTAATTTGCAGAGCTCGCTAGCCCTCGTTTTGGTAAATATTACGCTTGTTGAACAATATTGCTCTTTTCATAACTAATTACGTAAATATCTATTACAAACTTCGTTGGAAAGTTTCATTCCTGTCTCGAGATAATAGCTAATCTCTCGACACTAATGATACTCTTCCCACCTCGGTGTGCAATATATGTTGCTTTCGTTTATTTGGGCTTCAAGCACTTGTGCGTGACGCCTCAGTCGTCACGACTTTTGAGCAAATCGAAGACGATTTTTTTGGATGCTCAAAACCACCTGACATGTGCCAATGCCAATGAATTTCCTGTGTTGTTAGAAGAACAGCTTTCAATTATAATGTTTTTGATAATAAAATTTTGCATATACAGATATTTTTAGTAAGGTTTAAATCGTATTAAATCGTAATCGGCACAATTTTAACCTAAATAAACGTCAAACCGGACAAACGTCAAATTTAATGTCCGTGGCTTGAAGCTCATACTTTTCGGTATGTGCTTGAGGGGCAAGGGGAAGGTAAGACTAGGCGTCACGCCCGGTAATAAACGAACGGAATTCAGTCACTACGAGCTGCAATTAGCAGCCAAAAGTAAATAATCGAAAACGCTTTTATTGTAAGGCATTCGCATTGTCATAGCGATAAAAAAACTGCGAGCGTAAGTAATGTACACCAGTGGCAGAGCGAACCTATTGCGCGCAATAGTCGCTTAATGGTTCATACGAACGTGCTCTGCGAGCTCTTTCAAACAATCGCGATGCACACTTCTCCTCCTTGGTGGTCTAAGACTACGCCTGTATTTTATCAGAGAATATTAATTGTGTTCAATTTTGTGGAGCTTTCGAATTGGCTCTTCGGGACATAATGAGAGCGACAATTGTTTTTATGGGAACCGATAATAACGTCGAATAGATTTAAATTATGAGAAATAATTTTTATGTCATACTACTTCATCATTGTGTTTTTATTGCTTAGTTAGAACTATCTAATGTCGTAATTTATGCCCGTGCGGGCATAAAGCTAAATAATTTTTTGTTCAACTTATTTAATATCCATGTCATAAGCTTCTCTAGACTTTTTTGCAACAGATTTACAGTTGCTTTCTTTGCTTTTTCAATAATTTCGTCAAGAATTCCAAACTCTTCGTTCATTTTGACTTCTAACTTTGACACATATAAAATTTATTGTGATATTATGACATTTACGTTTGTCAACATTCACCTATTAATTCAAACCTGATTTCTTAAAACACTGATTTGTATTGAGATTGGATTGCAATAACGAACTAGTATGACATAAAAGTTTGTATATACCGCAGGAATAAACAGATGTGTATACCCTCGGGCGACATACAAACCCTCGGGCCAGAGGCCCTCGGCTTCGTAAACATCGCCCTCAGGGCATAATCATCTATTTATACCCTTGGTACATAAATAACTATTTGTTAGCGAAGTATTGTTTAGTGCGTGACAGTTATATTTATTTTGTGGCAATTGGCAATCGTTCCAGGAATTCAATATTTCAACACGAAAGGGGGAGAAGGGACGATAAAATCGATGGGAGACAACCCCCTTTACAGGGTAACCTTTTTTTTAATTTGAGAGTACATTTTTGCCACGAGACGCCACTGCTCAGTTTTCATCAAAAGAAAAATTCTACTCAACTCGACTTCTATAAAACCAATTCAAATAACTTCCTCTATTCGTATTCCTGTTTGTTTGTTTATAATTTCACCGTGATTTAAAGTAGATTGAACCACATACCGCACAATCGATTCGAAGCACGTAACATATTTCCATCCATATAACGATATTTAAAATATTACCTACTGCTACAAAACGAAATAATCAACGTTTCTAGTTAAAACGAAAATGTGGATTCCCTATCGAATCGAACGTCTATCTACGTCATAATTTTTTAGGGAAAACCTCTAGAAATGAGACTACAGGACCTAAAATTCCCTTTGCGCAACGTTTACAACTTATTGATGACGTCATCACGTTGTACGGCACACTCGCTATCGTTAGATAGCTCTCTTTGTCGTTGGCTGAGTTGACACTTCTTTAAAGATTTCTGGAAATTTGCGATGAATTTGAAATTCTTGGTACATTGAAAATATCACGAAGCTAGAGCAATGTACTTATGGATATCGTTTTCTTGGATGTATTCCTTGGTTACCATTTTATCATCAAAAACAGCATGGCATCTAAGTGATACTAAGGGTTGATTTATAAATGAGATTTTTAACCAGTCTATAGAGCAGTTTTTCGAAAGTTCCTAATACAGATATACTGTGCTGGGAACATGGAGGTGAAAGAGAGAGGAGAGAACATAACAGTATAAAGAATCATCGACCAAAGTGGCTCCTCAATATGGCCGACTTCCGTAAACAAACCAGAGGCGTACATCAAATTAGTCAATTAGGAGAAACAAAAAACTCTCATAATATGCATCTTTTTAAGGTGGTACTTTTTGTTGTTAGAGAATTGATACCAGATGTTGGTTCATTCAAAACACTATTGTACAACTCAATATCAACTTAAATTTATACCGATACTCA
This sequence comes from Galerucella pusilla, assembly GCA_910591695.1. Classification (NCBI taxonomy): domain Eukaryota; kingdom Metazoa; phylum Arthropoda; class Insecta; order Coleoptera; family Chrysomelidae; genus Galerucella; species Galerucella pusilla. The sequence continues at coordinate 10,777 of CAJUYI010005186.1, forward strand.
TGAATAACCTGTCTAATACTGAACATCACTATTTTTTTAACGTGGCTTTTCAATTTGACACATTTCAGTATATTAAGGTTATCTATGTTGACACAAGAATCGACGACTAATGTCACTGATGTGGCTTCTCAATATGGCGATTTCCGTCGAAAGTTGGTTAAATCACTACCACGCTTAAGTTACCTCCCCCCCTCCCTGAACTTTAATAACAATAGTATATTGTACACCATGGTGGTGAAGACTATTATTATTGACCGAACACTAAAATTGTTTCGCGAGTGGCTTTGCCCCGAGCGGAACAAGGTGCGAGGTCGTGGTGTATATACAATTTTTTCCACCACTAGCCAAACTTAGGACAAAAATTAAAAATAATTAACAAACGCACCACAAGAAGCGCTTACCCCGTCGTCTGACTGACAAGTACACTGTCAGTTTTCGATATATTATCACAGAATACACCATCCCAAGAAGGAGCGAAGCTGGTGTTATTTTACAATTCATTTTCTGAGTGCGCATGTCTGACAGTCGCCATTTTAAGCCTTTTATCTGTCAATGACATCTGATTTTATTATTTACCAAAGAATTTTCTTTGTTGTTAGCTCTTTGATTATTCACATTTTTTTTGTGATTTGAACGATAAAATTTGTTTACAAAATTACATTTATTAGTTATGGCCCAAAAAACTTTTGCAATTCGTGACTGTCATTCAGGTGATGGATGAATAATTGAAAAACACAAACTTCGATATCTATGGAGAAAAGTTTACTGTCGCTTCTTTTTTATAACTTCGTTCTCACAGATATCAGTACATTTCCTCATTTTATCAATTCAGGGGGCTGGGATGCGTGCGAAGAGGGGAAGAGTGCAGGCACGTCAAGAAGCTCAGGCTCCTGGAAGATATTCCAGTTCTGGCTCGAGCGGCTAATGAATGCCTGCGTAAGTACTACTTCGCTACCCCATACAGGGCCATGAACCGGAATAGAGAGTCCTGGGAAAAAGAGAGGAATACACAGCCTAATGGGACCGTAGATGGCTCATGCCTCGGTGATAGAGCAGGGGCTGGAATTTACTCCAGGAACCCAAGAACACAAGTTTGTGTACCATTGGGTGATGGTGTATCTGCATATCAGGCCGAGATATATGCTATCTTGGAATGTGCGCAGATAAACCTAGACAGAGGTTATGTGGATCGACGCATAACCATACACTTCGACAGTCAGGCAGCAATTAAAGCCCTGAGTGGGTATACCAGCTACTCAGGACTTGCTAACGAATGTCGAGAACGACTTGCTAATCTTGCAAGGCGGAACGTGGTGCGGCTAGAATGGATTCCAGCCCACTCTGGTTTTGAAGGCAACGAGATGGCGGATGCACTGGCTGAGGAAGGGGCGGCAGCTCCTTTCTTTGGCCCGGGCCCGACCCTGGGCCTAACAAAACAAAAAATACGCAAGGAGACGAAGAAGTCGCTGAGGAATCAGCACCTCGCTCATTGGAATGCTCTGCAGGGTCCTAGACAATCCAAACTTTTACTGAAGGGATGGACTGATGGACACGCTAGGGCAGCTACTGAACTACCAAGGCGTAGGCTAAGGAAGATAGCAGGACCCCTAACAGAGCACTGCTGTATGAGGAAACACCTCTACAACTTAGGAGTAGAGGAAAGTTCCCTATGTAGGGGTTGCGGCATGACTGACGAAACGTCAGTCCATGTTCTCTTAGAGTGTCCACACTGGGCTGTACTACGCAGGCGAATCTTCGGAGTCCCTGTTATGGCTCCTGGAGACACAAGCAGACATTCAATGAAAAAGGTTGTGACCTTTTTTGAAGGGCTCGGCTTCATGAATGTCTAGGAAGCAGGAATGGCACAATGGGCCCACCAGTGGCCTCATTGCCGGAACCTTGGCTTGAGTTGTCCAGGACAAGGCTCGCCTGCACATTTAGTAGTAGTAGTAGTAATATATATGTGTAACATATAATTTCGATAACAATATAGAAAATAAGAATCATTTGGTTAAACTATAGCTTATTACTTTCAATAATGGATGGTACCTACTCCAAAAACAGAAGCTAAAACTTATATTTAAGTATATATTTTTCACAATATGTGTTAATCTGTTGAATTAACTTGAACAATTCATAAATTGAGTTGAACAATTAAAACTTTATCGAAACAAGTCATAAAAATAAACAATTATTATTTGAGTTTCTTTGGTTTCACTTTTTTGCGTGTAATTATTATTTAATTTACATTTTTAAACAATTTTCTCAGTGTAACTTGATCCGTTATCTGTCAACGTCAGTTTGAAGGTCACGAAATTTTGCCCTCAAAACATCAAAGGATTTACGCCGGCTTTTATTTCTTGTTTGGCTGGTGTATTCTTTGATATTATGAACGTACTCGTTATGTCATCAGTCATTTTTAGTTGATCGCGAATTTTAAACTAATGGCATTTTTATTTAAATAATTTCATCTTGATAGGTAATTTCAAGCAGCAAAAATGTAAAGACAACCTCCTGGGTATACAAAATTATGTTGCACAAGCTTTTGTTGAACTACTATCCCCACTAATAGAGAAATTCAACTTTTCAGATGGCTAGAAGAAGCAATAATTGTCAACTTCACAGCTTGTGGTAGAAAAAGGTTTTTTTAAGTGTAAATAACGCGGAAAATGAAAATAATTAATGTTTCGTAGAACGGTGTATGTTTGCTTTTTAATCTGTATACTTACATGCAAATCTCCCTTTTTATATGCGAGATAAAATTTAAGAATCCATTAATGGCAAACGTGAAAAATAAAGTGAATAATGTAAGACGTTTTCTTCAGCGATGCTGCTCTACGTATTTTATTAAGTTTATCATTAAATTTCCCTTTTTTTATTTATTTTCGTGAAATATCCAAGGGCTGTTCCGATTAAGTTGAAATTTAAAAATGGTTATTGAATAATGCCTAGTCGTAAGCTTGGTATTCAGACATTTATTTATTGTGATTTTGGTTTATTCAAACCGTGATTAAGCTCTTTGAGCTCGCGCGCGGAGAACATATACCTTGTACTGATGAGGCGCAAATACGCAGAAACCGGTCTACCAGTTACGTTGTCACTTCTAATTACAAATGTCTTGTAGATATACCAACCCCGTTTGACTTTGAAGTGTAATTCAATATCCGCTGGGGCCTATAGCCCAGGAAGTAGTTTTTGCTTTTTAATTGAACGGTCACTGCCTTTGGAAAATACTTTTCAAAACTTTAAAAGCGTTAGAATTATTCTTCTTCTGCGATATCTATTATTACAATATTAGAGGAAACTGTAATAATACTTTAAATAGACAAAAGTTAATAAATTTTTTGAAAAATACACATAACTAACAAGTTTTTTCGCAAATTCCATCCTATTTTGTATTTAATTTGTTTGTTTTCTCAGTCTGTTTATTTCTCGAATATTCTTTCAGTCGATCTCTGAAGAATCGTTCATTTTTTTAATACGGATGTTGGTTATGAATTTAATTAACTCTAGCATTTATATAAAATATCTTTGTAAATGCTGGAACTTTTCATCTCAAATGTCTAATTTCCAACTTTGGAGACTGTCTACTTTATTTATATTCATGAAACACGAGAGAATAGGGAGAACAGGTGCAGGCATTTCAAGGCGCAGAATCACATTGATTACCTTGTTTGAGTGTTCTGGATTTTGGGAAGTGGTGCCCACAGGATTGTAGGTCAGACTACTAAAAAATCTATTTAACAGTCGGTTTTTGAGGCACTGATAAAATTACGATGAAAAATTTATTCGTGTATGAAAAAGGTTTTCTTTATCCCAGAAATATTAAATGCGATGGAAAAAGATCACAATTTATTATTCTTTTTACGCAGATTTCGTCTGGGCAAATCCAAAGTTCGCTGAATACTGCCTTTTATAATAATCCGTATTTCAAAATGGATTCGTTAAGTGGAAATGGTTGGCAGAGTCGGTCCCAGACATTAATCCGTATAGATTGAAATTATCCACGCCCGATTTCAAAATAACGTAGTCATAAATTCCGAAAAATGATTTTTTTTTAACTACTAGCTGTGAAATCTATGGCTGAGAAGTTGACAATTATTGCATCTCCTAGCCAACTGAAAAGTTGAATTTTTCTATTAGTGGTTTATGATTTTTTCTATTATTGACCTAGGCAGAAACTCCAAGATGAAAGGAACCAGGCCGAAAAAGAAGCGAAAAAAGCCGCAGAAGAAATGAGAAAAACCATCCAGCGCATGGAAGAGGAAATGACCGGACTAAGAAAAGGCCATGGAAAGCATGGCAAAAGCAATGGAAGAATTGCAAGAGGAGAAGAGAGGAGAAGAGAGGAGAAGAGAGGAGAAGAGAGGAGAAGAGAGGAGAAGAGAGGAGAAGAGAGGAGAAGAGAGGAGAAGAGCGGCCGAAGCCGCTCAGAAAGCGTCCGCAGGAAGACGCAGAGGACAGAATCCCCAATAAAAGATGAAGAGAGTGAAGAAGAAGAGATGGATTTCACGGAAGTGATATCCATCAGAGAAATACAAAAAAAAGAAGCCGCCGCCCGAAGAAAAGCCAACGAGGAAGCGATGATGGACGAGGCCATCCGCGAAAACAAGGAGACAACGACGACGCGCCGACCACCACCCGTCATTCTGCGGAACATCCACCACTGGAGCTCCGTAAGAAAGGAAATCGAGAAAAGAAACA
>CAJUYI010005187.1:0-16293 GCA_910591695.1 Galerucella pusilla
AAATTTTTACTATTATTTCCATAATTTTTTTTGCGCGATTGATCTTTTTTGTTTATTTACAACATCGGTTGTCAGGACGGTAGGTTGTGTTTACTGGTTTCTAAGTTTAACACGTCGGTAAGTGATTTACTTACCGTTCAGACGTCGAAAAGTAATAAATAACAACAACAATTTCACCAAAATGCAAAATTTATTTTAAACTGATCGAGAAGTATAAATGTCACTTTTGACATTTCGTTCATTTCGAAGAAATTTAAATTATTTTATTCGCAATTTATTTCAATACGATCGCGCAAAAAATGGTATCACCATCTTGAACGTTAAGGGTAATTACAACGTTTGCATGTAGATTCCTCTCGTGAAATTGGACAAAATGATATGAGAATTAAGGGGTCTAACACATTTACTTTTCGAAATACAGGGTGTTGAAATTTTAAAAACTTGAATGTTTTAATTCGATAACTTTAAAATGGATGGATAAATTGATTTGACATTTGGCAGGTTGTTTTTAAATGTAAAAGGGCATATTTTGATAGAAATAGTAGTTTGTGCAACTAGTGTGGATATGATGGCCATATCGCACGAGGATGAAGTTCAAGTGCGATATGGACAATCCACACGAGTCGAACAGCATATTTTTTCTATGACCCACTTAAGAAAAAATCTAGAAAATAAAAATTTCTATAAACTGTAATATAACTTCAAATTAAAAATTTAATAATTCAATTTTATGTTTCCACTAATTTTTTTGTGGTAAACGTACTGTTCTTAAATGTCCAATTTGTATAATGCTACGGTTTCCCTTTTTAAATATACGATGCTGTTATAAGTAGATGTTGCCAGTCGGACTCCCTCATGAAGTTTACCGTAATATCAAGCAGAATAATTATTTAAATATAAAATTAACAATAAAAAAAAAACTTCTTCACGGGGAATCGAACCCGGGTCTACCGCGTGAGAGTCTGGTTTGCTTACTACTCGACCACCGAAGAATATGCAAATTGTTTATCTATAACGTCAGATGTATTACATAATTTTTGCTTAAAAGGAGATAAAGTTCCTACCGTGTGTCCAGCGACACGTTCTACCTTTTTTTTTATTAAATTTTGGTAGTTTACACCTGCGATGATTCGTAATCCAGTGGTATATATTTATATTTAAGAAAAAAAAATGCCTAATGTACTTTTGTCTTTTTTGGAAAAGATAAATTAACATAGAGGGCCTTGAAAATTGTAATTAAGCTATGAAAATTTGTGCCAAGATACTGTTTTTGTTACTGAATCTAACAAAAAAAATTAAATCAAATAAAAAAATCAAAAAACCAAATTTTTCATTCTTCTTTTATTTAAAAAATGATCTTAGGACCACCAAATTCTACAATTTTTTTGTATTTTTTTTAGAGGAAATGTCAACTTCAACGCGCCAGACATTCCGACAAAGTCTCCCCCTTCAACATCACCCTATTCGGATGAAAGTTTACTTGTGAATTTTCAAGCTACAGACTTGTACAAAGATGCAGCACAAACAACAATACCATTTATCGATATTCAACCCGTTTTTGCCGAACCCGCGGTTCCACTAAAATCAGCCGGAATATATTTCAAGGGAAAATCCGGTTATGGAGGATTTATTGGAGTTTCGGCAAATACTTATGATTATTCAAACAATTTAAAATTGGACTTTCCCGGTATGGTGAGCAGAAATGAAGAAATCGAAGAAAGTTATGAGGTATTGGCGAATTGAGATAATTAAATACAGGGTGTACCAAAATTTTAATTTAAAATTTCTACATTTTTTCTGAGAGTTGTCACAATATATTATTTAATTTTCTATTGATATTTAAATAAAAAATATAGATTATATATTATATTTTGTATAAAGTTATTTTTCACTTCAATTTTATAAATCGTTTATGAATTATATAGTTAACCACAAAGATTATACTTTTATTTACCTATCTTAGTACGGGGAAGTTAGGCCGAAAGTTGTCGTGAAATTGAAAAGATTTCCACCAGAGATTTTACTTTTTTAAACGAAAGTATAAGTAGTATAGACTGCTTTCCTAGATTTGTGAGAAGATTCCGCTCGAGCTTGCGATGCAGCTTGCAAGCATAGATCGGAGAACGTGAAATGCAACAGTTTTTCGTCCATAATTTTTTTAGATTTAATTGTATAGTGGACGTAATATTTTTAATGCAGCTATCTAATCGTATATCCCCTTTAAGTTATATTGCGGACTATGACGGTATCGTATCGAATTACAGTCGAACACAGAGCCAACTTTAAGTACGCACAATATCTATTACGGCAAGTATACAAAAAATTGTAGGCATCAAAGTTGTATGGAATTTTATACCCTATATTCTATAAGATACCTCACCCCTTTACATATGGTGGTGGAAAGTGTAGCAGAAAGAACAAGATACACACCAAGTAGAGAAGGAATCATTAAAAAAAACCACCTCCTCACTTCTTAGAAATCAGACAACCTGGTACTTGCCACAAGACGGTATGATGAAAAAGTATAACTTTTCAAAGAAATTCGTTACAGAATTAAGCAACAAGAAGGAATGGGATCCAAATACCATTACAAGACTTGAAAGCAATAGAAGGGACTGGGAACTGGGACTGGGAACGGGCCAGGAACCAAACAAGCAGCCATTAAAGCACTGAGCTCTTGTGTAATCAGTTCCAAAATGATGTGGGAAACAAACACAATGAACTAGGCGAGAACAATATAGTCACCCTACTATGGATTCCAGGACACACTGGAATAGAAGGGAATGAAATAGCTGATGAACTAGCAGAGGGTGACTGAAATACCTTTCTGGGGGCCTGAACCCTTTTGCGGAATCAGCCCCAATGCAATATTGGAAGGGTTAAACATTAATTTAATTGCTGTCCACATATAGTCCCTTATATTACTCATATAATAAATTTTTGCCTCACTGAATGTGTCATTCCGGATATGTGGAGGAAAGCGGTAGTGAAGGTTTTACCGAAGAAGTCTGACCCAACTGAACTCAAGGATTTACGCCCGATAAGCATTTTACCTAGTTTATCGAAAATTTTAGAAAGAGCTATGGAAACCCAAATAAAAGACTATTTGCAAGAACACTCACTACTCCCATCAGTTCAATCAGGCTTCCGTCAAGGTTTCAGTTGTGCTACTGCTTTGCTCCACATTACAGATGATATTTTAAAAGCTCTAGATCAAGGTCAAAGCACTGTATTGGTAATGCTAGATTTCAGTCGAGCATTCGATACTATAAATTATGATCTAATGCTGTATATGTTAAAATATATGGGATTTTCTAAGTACGCTTGATTTTTATTAGAAAACTATCTTAAATTTAGACAGCAGCAAGTTTGTTTAGACGGAGTTTATTCAAATTTTCTTTCACTAAGGTCAGGTGTTCCACAAGGTTCTATACTTGGACCACTATTATTTAGTATGTATACTTCTCAGTTATTGAACCAAATCTTAAACTGTAATGTTCACTTCTACGCTGATGATACTCAGTTATATTATAGTTTTAGACCTCATGAAGTGGACACTGCCTGTGTAGTTATTAATGATGACTTAAAAAAGTTTATCGATTGTGCAACTGAACATTGTTTATTTATTAATCCAACAAAATCTAAAGTTATGATATTTGGGAACAAAACTCAAACTCAAAGACAATATTTGTTGAACTCCATAAATATTTCTATTAATAATGAAAAATTAGAGATAGTAAATGAAGCAAAAAACTTAGGGGTAATTTTCGATTCTGAACTAAGATTTGAGAGACATATAAATAAGTTATTACAACGTGCTTATTGTAATATTAAGATGATTTATGGAAATAGACATTTATTTCCTATTCACATAAAAAAACAGCTTTGTGATACCTTGGTTCTCTCTTTATTTAATTATGCGGATGTGTTATATGGTCCCAATCTAACAATTACGTACAAAAAGAAAATTCAAAAGGTTCAAAATTCTTGTCTTCGTATGATTTTTGGTATAAGAAGACGGAAAAAGATTTCGCATAAATTAAAAGTAATACATTGGTTAAATATGGATAATAGAAGAAAACATCACTTTCTTACTTTATGTCATACGTTAATTGTGAATAAAAAGCCCTCTTACCTCCATCGCAAAATTACGTATCGTTCTGATGTCCATAATGTAAATATAAGAAATAGGGGATTATTGACTATACCCTATTTCAAGACTGAACTATTCAGACGTTCCTTTAGTTACTTGATCTGTGACTTGTACAATAAAGTTGTTCCTCAGTTTAAAAAATTTAGTATTTCGAAATTTAAATCAGTTCTTAAAAGACACATTTTGGAAAGTCAAAACTAACTAAAGAGTTTTAGGATTTTTGTCATGGTTATTGTTTATTTCTCTAAATATTTACATTCTCCTTACATACATATATACATTTTTTATTTTATTTTTGCAAGTAAATTTTATGATTGAAATTTTTGATTTGGATTCTAATATTAAGGCATAAAATTAATTTATATCTAGCATTAAACACGACCCCTTGGCCGTTAATACAAAGGACATTATAATTACCTATTATTCTACAAAATTATCTATAATAATTATATAAATACATGTTCCTAATCGGGTTAAGTGGAAGAATATTTTTGTTGTGTCTAGTACACAACAAAAATAAACTTCGCCCGTTATTTTTAATTACTGTCATTTGTATTAATAATTTTTGGAAATAAAAGACGTTTATTATTATTATTATTATTATTATTATTATTATTAAATAGGTAAAACCGAGAAAAAGAGAAGATCTGACCATTGGAAATATCTAGTAGTGCTTATACAATCAAAGACTCTTCTGGATAACTACAGCCTGTTGAGATCAAATGAATGCATAAATCAAAGTAAAACAGAGTTTTAACAGGGATCCTAACGGGTCATTATTGCCTGAATGGGCACCTCAAAAAGAAACCTCCATCCACATACTTTCCAACTTCACAGTACTTCAAAATCCTAGAGCACAGCACCTGGGAGATTACTGGATAGAAGATGAACATTTACCTAAGTTGAAGCCTGCAAATATCCTAAAATTCCTCCAGGAAATAGGACTAAAGGAGCTACTAGTTTCTGAGACTCTCCTCAGAAACTAAGTAAAAGTAATAAAATATTTGATAAAAAATTTTTCAACCCTTAAATTTTGAAAAAATTTTGCAGAATGGTTTTTTAGCGACAAACATAACTAGAATAACAATAACGAATTCATAATGTATGAAAATATAGTAGTACGACACCTGAAAACGTTGATGTTTTCAGATTTCGAAAATTCAAAATGGCCTACAAAATTTCAATATATATATTTTTATCTACAACTGTCATATAACGGGTATTTTCAATGTCATAATGACATATATTGCCGCACTAGTGCGGTAATGGATACATTACCGCACTAGTGCGATAATAAGAATCTATAAAAATTTTAATACCAAAATGGAATATTTAAAATAGCACTGGAAGTTGCATTTTCAATTTCCGAAGGGAGATTGTCTTCGCTTGAACTCATTTTTATAGATTTTTGCTCATTCATCTTTGACAATTTGATGACATAACTAATTTATTTTATTTCCACAGCTTTGTTTGTCTTTGTTGCTTTGGTCACAGAATATGATACACAGTACCTTATGTTTGCAGTCGATATTATTAAAAATACGTTTTTTTAAATTTTATGATATAGGTATTGTCAATAATACTAATAAACAGTTGTAGATAAAATTTTGTACGTAACACGTGTGATAGCTACGGCCTCGTCATGCAAACATCACATTCAAACTGGCAAGTCTATCTCGTACCGCTGAAGCCACAAGGCACCCACGGAGCTCTTTAGGATGATAAAGAAAGAAAGAAAGAAGTTTATTCATCCACAAAATTTACACAAATTTTACGAACAAAAAATGTATAAAACTTATCGGACTAGTCACATTATCACATATGGCAAATTTAAATATAACATTAGCATATAGGTATGTATATATATAAAAAAAAATAAATAAAAATTTAAAAATTGATCCAATCAGAAATATCTCACAGTTGCTACAAAATTCCTAAGAATTTAAAAACTCATCAACACTGTAGAATGTTTTATCCATTAAAAATGTATAGACGTTTTGGCGGAAACATCTACTCGAAATATTGTTTTTTGAGATTGTTTTTAAAACTTTATTATAACATTTTATTCCTATAAAAGACGGCGCATGCTTAGATACTTCTAATCTAGAGAAAGGTTGTCGTAAATTTTATTTACCTCTAGTATCGTGTAAGTGCATGTTTTCATTTCTCTCAAACTTGTACTTATTATCCTCAATGTACAGTATTAATTGGAAAATCAAAAGGCTAGGAAGAGTTAGGATATTTGATTTCTTGAATAGTGGTTTGCAAGTAGCTGAACATGGAATACCATACATATTTCTTAAGACTTTCTTTTGAGCTATAAATGCTCTTTCAAAATAAGATGAACAACCCCAAAATATTAATCCATATTGAAGAACCGACTGGACTAAGCCAAAGTAAATCATTCGTAGTATTCCGAATGAGACTGTTTCTCTTAGGTTCCTTATTATATAACAACATGTGCTTAATTTTGCTGATACCTGATTTATGTGTGTTTCCCACGTAAGTCTTGAATCTATGGTTATACCCAAAAATTTTGTAGTAGTATAACTTTCAATTGATTTGCCATCCACGTGTAAATAGAAGTCATAATTTGGAGTTATATTTTTTGGTAAGAAACGCATAAAATGTGTTTTTGATACATTAAGTTCAAGTCCATTATTTTTACAGTATGTAGTAAATTCAGCAGAGGCAGCATTAGTATTATCCACTAGTTGAGTGGTTTCACTGTGGGACATGATAATATTGGTATCATCAGCATATTGAACAATCTTATTTGGCTTTGAACACACCATATTTAAGTCACTCACAAAAATAAGAAAAAATATAGGCCCCAATATTGATCCCTGGGGTACACCTATATTACATTGGAGTGGTTTCGATGTTATATTATCCACTGTGACTGTTTGAGTTCTATTATTGAGATAAGAAGCGGCCCAGTTGTATGGTACTCCACGCACCCCAATACCTTGCAATTTTTGAAGTAACAGCTCTCGATATAAGATTTTTTGTCGATTGTTAGTTTTTACCTCTATTCTTATTAATTAATTTCCAACTGTCCTTCATTATGTTGCTGCTATTTCTGAAACGATTATCATTATGTATTTTTTGATGTTTTTTGACAATTGTTTTATATTCTTGTTTAAACTTCTTGTATCTTAAAGAATATTGAGGGTTATTAAGTTCTTTCCTCAATCTATTCATCTGACACAATTGATCGTGCAAACCTTTAATATGTGGTGAAAACCATGTTTTTTGTTTGAATCTGTTAACAATTCTACGTTTTAAGAAAGTAATATTATAATAATATAGAAAAGTGTCATAGAAAATTGAAAATTTTTCCCTAAAATCACAAGCCATATATAGATCACTCCAATCTATATTAGCTAATATGTTCTGAAAAGTCAGTATGTTGGTATCACCTAAATTTCTGGTAAACGTAATTTGAGAATTATTTTCAGTTGATCCAAAATCAAAAACACATAATTGATAAGTATGATCTGATAGAAACGTATCACATACACTCACTTTCTGTACATGTAAATTTGAAAAAAAATTATCAATACAAGTTGATGAATTCCCAGTGATTCTTGTAGGTACATCTATATGAAATTTAATGTTATATTCGGAAAGCAAATTTAATAAAATATGTTTCTGATTGGAGTTTTCCATAAAATTTATATTAAAATCTCCACAAATCACATAAAAATCATCATTGTTATAAATACTTTGTAATAATATTTCAAACTTCATAATGAAAATGTTAAAATTGACGCTATAAGGAGGTCTGTATACTGTAATGATAAATAAAGATTTCTTACTTTCATTAACTCTAAGTTTAACTCCACATATTTCTATTGTACCTTCAATACACCATTTATCTAAATTTAACTGTACACCATTGAGATCATTTTTTACAAATATGCAAACGCCCCCTTTTTCTTTATCGATTCTTGAGAAATAAGACACCAAATTGTAGTTTTCAATATTTGTCACTTTAAGTTTATCTTCTTTCAACCAGTGTTCACTAATGCACAAAACATTAACATTTTCATTTTGCGTTATCAGATTCAGATCATATGCTTTACCTGCAAGTCCACCCTGTATATTACAATGTAAAATGGGGAAATTGATGCCTGTTGGTTTTCTTACATTAAAAAAGAGGAAGGTCGCTGATTTTCATTATATATGTTTGATGTTCTGTTCGTATCACCTAAAAATCGCTGACCTTTTCTAAAGTTGAAGCGTTCATAGATGATGTTCTTGGGCCAAAAATCAGGTTTATACACTTCATCTTTAAGGGACAAATGTACACCAACCAAAAACGATTGGTTATTAGAATTAGTTGTCGTCGTATTTAGTTTTCTTACTTCAACCTCGTATTCTTCTGAATCCTCTTGCTGAATTTTTTCTTTCAATTGTATAAATTGTCTTATATTATCTTCATTGACTTTATCAGGAACTTTTGTTATAAAAAGCCAAATTTTTTTAGACTTCACCTTCCCATGAAAATCACTATTTCCTTCACCATTTCCTATGTTTCGATTTTTTCTTCTTCCAGAAAATTGGTATTCACCTTTATCATCTTTATTTAAATTTATTATATCATTCAGGACTTTTTTTTGTTCTTCTATCGTTGTATCTGATTGTGTGATCAAATTTGATTTTTGTGATGTCAGTTCAATATGGCCTGATTTAAGTTTTTTTGTAATAACATCGGCGTATGTTGGTTCCTTACTACCTTTTATGTTACTTCCTTTGCTGTTCTGTTGCATCGTTATTCCACTATGACTTGTGGGCTTTTGCTTGGAGTTTGAAGTTACAAGTGGTACAAATTTAGGAGTTGGTTGGATATTTTGCTAGTTTAGGCAAACAATGTTCATGCATCAAAGAAGGCCTAAAATGCGCCTATCTGTGGCTCTTGTCAGTCAAATCAGTGTTCAAATTATTAAAATAGTGAGAGGGAAGGGGAAATACTAAATAGAACAATACGAAGAAAACAACGAGAATATTGATAGCGACGAAGACAAAGTACTTGACTCATGTGAATGGTACTGACAATTTCCAGAACTATATAAAATTTTGGTGTATTTTTATATATTTCTTGTATAATAAATGCAATATTTCAAAGGTTTTTTTTCCTAAAAAAACCTGGTGCGAAAAATTAGATCGAATTGTCGATGGTTATATTATGGAAGGAAGGTTAATCCAATTATTATATTCCCATCCCCTTCTTGAATAACTTGATGTGCATTACAACTCATTCATCCCTCCCATCCAATACTTTCTAAGGTGAAATGCGAAGAGATATTTTTGGAGGGGTTATTTTTGGTAGGGGATATTACGGGATGGGTTTTTTTGGCAAGATATTTTTGGACAGGATATTTAGTCCTAAACCCTGGAAGGTTTATACATTTTTATATTGTTTCGGTTGCCAAAACATAATGGAGATTCTGCCTCGAGATTTCGCTACATGGAGAAACAGATTTTTGTATGATTCGGATAAATTTTTGTCCACACCAGCATGAAAAAAGTCTGAGCGTTCGAGTATCAAATAAAAGGAACCCAAGTTATTATTGTCGAGCAAAAAACACACTTACAAACCGTAAAAATGGTCAAGTACCTAGTTTAGAATTCCAAAAAATATTGATGTTGCGAAAAAATCATTACTACCATTTTTGTAGATAATCAATTGATCTTTATTTTTCATTGAATCAAAAATTCTCTAAATGTCATATCTTGGCAGATATCAACAAAAAACGGATTTTTGGAACTTTATGGTAATCTTTTATCATGACACCGGGCCTGGAGAATGGTGGAAGTTTCCTTATTTGAAAGACCTTTTGCTTAATTAAGTAGAGCTTAAAGTGTCCATCGAACTTCATTAACTGGACTATTAGAGGGAGGGAGTGCCGGTTGGCACGTGTCTATAGTTTTTATGAAATAGGCGTCACGTCGTCATGGGAACAATCAATAATATACAAACACTGACATTCTTGTTATTACGGCGGCGACACTCAATCATCAATAACGAACTGCATAATGCCATTTTTTGGAAACAAATTTTCTCCGAAAAAAACACCTCGAAGAAAATCCAATACAGAAACGCCAAAAGAAGCATTAACAGATGAAAGAACGGTACATTTGAAATTGGGAGAGCACCAGTATGTTTTCGAAAATGGAGATTGGATACCAGGTAGATATTGTTTTTATTTTGTTCATGCTGTTAGTGTTGTTAATGTTGAGAGATGTATCGATTTTGTTGTAGAATCTGGTAAAAATAGCGGGAGTTATCAATCGAAGCAAAAACTTAGAAAGAAAGTACAAGATTTGGAAGAAGAAAATTATTTATTAAAATTAAAATACGAAATGATGTTGAATATGGTATGAGATTGTTTATACGAGGGTGTGTCCAAAAATATTAATTATAAATGGCACTACTCGATATTTTGGGGTTGAAATTGGTTAATAGTCATTTTAGATTAGACAATTTTTCGTGGAACAATATTTGGAATAAATTTCTTGTGTGAAATATTGGCCAACTGTTTTAAGCTATTTTAGACTATTCCAATTTATTGAACAATATTTAGTTCAAGATTCTGCGCAGTGATTTGATTTGATGATAAAATAAATATAACCATTCAAAAATTTCGTTAGTTATGGAACCGGAAAATTTGAAATATTTATTAATTTGCACGGCTGCTCATGTCACTAGGCGAATATCAACTTAAAACAAAGGTGAATGAGTGTTTTACATTGTACCACAAACAAGCATGCTTTGAGATTTCCTCAATAAACATTTCAATATATCGTTTATTCCAAGACATATTTTTCAAACACTTTAATACATAACCACAAGATTAATGACATTTTGCATAGAACATTTTCATCGTGAAACAGAAACACAAAAAATAAATCAAATTGTTAAGAGAATAGAACCTGTTCTATTTTTTTACAATTTGACAGGGTAGACAATTTTTAATTTTAGACTTAACAATTTGAATTGTTCCAAAACTTGAACTAAATATTGCACAAGAAATTGTCTAATCTAAAATGACCTTAAAGGTAACCGCGCTTCCGATTCTTTACCACTTGTATTTAGTATCCCAAGAAATATTACGGATGCGAATATTTTAATTAAAATCTGAAAAAACCCACTTAGAGGGACTTGGAAAAATACAACTTTTGGCGTTTTGAACGTATAATTCGGACCATTTAATACCGAGTTATTGAATCCCAAACTTGATCAACGATTTTAGGCAAATGAACAACAATATAACGAAAAAGAAAATACCGACATGCAGGTACGATTCAACCTCTAGCCACATATTATAATCTGCTATACTCCGCTATACTCAGCCATGCCCTCCCCCTCGGAATCACAGCGCCGATAGCCTCTTCCACGCACTTTCTCTTTTCTATTTGATTTAATTGTTGATAAGTTATGAAAGGTAGGTGTGTTGAAAAATATCTGGGAAGTATGCAGAAGGACCTGCATGACAATATTTTTTTTCGTTAGATTGTTGTTCGTTTGCCTAGAATCGTTGATGAAGTTTGGGATTCAGTAACTCGGGATTAAAAGGTCCGAATTGAACGTTCAAAACGCCAAAAGTTGTGTTTTTCCAAGTCCTTCAAGTAGGTTTTTTCAGATTTCAATTAAAATAAAAAACCGCACAGATATCTCAAGGGCAAGGGTAAATCCAATTGTCATTTCTATTATTTAATATTCATCACTTTTCTAAGTGGTCCAAAGCCATGCGCATCCTTAATATTTCTTGGGATACTACATACAAGTGGCAAAGAAGGTGATTCGTCAACTTTGCCCTTTTTAAATCTGCCTGCTTTGCCTATGTAACAAATGATGGAATAAAACAAAATACTGCAAACTAGACAAGGAAGTACCGTAATACAAGCGGGAAATATTGTAGCATGGAAATTACATATTTGACAGCTTGACAGTAATGAATATTAAAAGAAATGATGCATTTGACAAATTATCCGCTTCTTTGTGGAAAGTATTTCGCATGCTTGTTGTTTTAAGCCACCTTCCGTGGGACTGTATAGTTTGGCAAGTTTATCTGAAGCTATACGGGATCGGTAAGAGGCGAGGAAAAACATGGCGCCTATCTGTCAAACGTACAAATGGCGAACGGTACCTATTTTACCAAGTAAAACTGAAAATACAAAGGTAACTGACAATAATAACGCCACTGGATAAATCAATATCAGTCAACTGACGAAGTGAGAGGGAAGATTTCACGGACGCGCTTGCCAATAAGAAGTCAGCTGGTCGATACAAATCACCAATTATGTAATTCGGGGGTGTGGTCATTATGGTTTTCGTACAACGCTGCCAGAGCTTCAAAAAGCCCATAACATATTTGGAAAAGTGTTCATCTTTAAATATTCATAAATTGAAAAAATAATGTTAATAGAATAAATCCAAGGAAACAAATACATTATAAAATTAACGTTTAATCATATTTTTAATATTGTTGATAATAAAAAGACCCTTTTCTAATTCTTCAGTTTTTTCATAGTTACATGTGGCAATGTCGAATGTTTTCGACTGCATTCCTTTCACGGTTTCAGATAAACTTGCCAAAGTATACAGTGCTAAAGAATAGTCGTTGGAAAAAACTATTTAGAATCTTGTAATTTCCACCCTGTACGATTATATAAATTGTGATCATTTTTCTTTTTAGGTGACACAAACCGCTGCGAAAGGTGAATTTAAGGAAGTGGAACTGAATAAATTGAGAAAGCAGAAAAAATAAAATTACAAAACACTGCATAAGAGAAGTTTTTAGATATTCCCAACTTAAAAACTGACAGTGATAGTTATCTGTGGTAGAAAAAAAAGTAACCGTGTAAAATAGTGTTTGTCAATCCTTGTGAAGTAATTTTGGTAAATTTGTCAAATCACGGCTTCACGTTTAAATAGCTTCTAAGTCATCTTCAAGTTTTAATAGGGCCTGTCCTCCAACTGTCAAGTTGACACTAACGACAGTCTTCCTGAGGGTAAACAATTATTTGCATATATTTTAGATTTGTAAATTGGTTTTGTTTTTATTTAATGATACTTTTATTATAAACAGTCATATAAAATATAATTTAGTTTATAATATAATATCACATGTTTTAATATATAATCTAACCTATCATTAACACACACAAAATCATTCATTAATTACCCCTAATAATAAACGATTTTGGTATAGGCAACCAAACATACATTAATACAACATACCTATCGTTTTTATCACAGTATAGGAACGAACCAGTAGTATAACTCTTATAAATTTCATTCATAAATTGCCAGAGCTTTTGATGACCTTGAACGGATCGCTTTACGATTCATTTTACCATAGGCGTAGGTGGCATAAGTTTTAAAATGACTTGAACGTGTTAAATGTTTTTTCTTAAATATTGTTGAACTGTACACTGATGAGTGAATCAAACAATAGTCTTATACAAAATATTTATTGGTTTTTCCATATTACAATTTTCATTTTGTTATGATTTTTAAAATTTTTATTGACAAATGATGTCAACTATAGAAAAGTTTTATTAAATATTTTATTGGAAAATCAACACAAGGATGTACCTACAAACTCTGTTGTTTGACTAATATTTATAAGCGAGTTTATAAGTGATTCAACAATATTATCTTCCGTAGCAACTTTCTCAAAATTCATTTGGAATAATGTTTCTAATAATGAGATGTATTGTACAAAACTTTCATGCGGCATATCCAAGTTTCCAAAAGTATCCTTATTCGTATTTTCATAAGCTCTAAGGTAACAGTATAAAGACGAATCGTCTAAATTCTGATACGCTTGTGAATACGTCTTACATACGGTGCATGTATGAATTTCCGAAAATTTTTTAATTAAATAACCACAAAAGTAGCGAACAAAATTCTTTTCCAATAAATCATTTGTCTGAAAGTCTTTAGGCATTGCAGTATTTGATGAAAGAAATATTATTGGAATAGCCTTTTTTTAAAGAAGTTTTCTTTTATGAGGTTGCATAATCATGTCTGGTTCAAAATGAGCACCACGTAAACGATTACTACTATGGTATAGAGTTTCTATTTTTGGCATCAAGTCAGGCCTACCGCATGCTTCGAGCCAAACTTTAGCTCTGAAACAAAAACAACAAATTAAATCAATGCATGAAACTAAGGCTCATAAATGTAATATGAAGATCAAATAATAAAGTATACTTTTCGTATGAAAATACAAACAGTTTCTCACTCTTCTGAATCCTTTGGAAAACGGTAAAATTTTTCATCACAATTATAATATTTATTGTTACATCCACGAACTACACACACACACTACCCGTTTTCTTCTTTTCAATGGTATCCATTGCAAAAAATGCTTATAAACTATAAAAATAATACAAAACCCCGTAAAAATATAAGCTGTAATAAATAATTTTACTTGCAAATTCACCACTGGCTCTGGCCGCCGGATGAGATACTCATCCGAACGACGTTGTAGGTCACAGAGAGCTCGGCAGTGTAACGTCACGAGATAACATACTGGTTCGTTCCTATACTGTGGTTTTTATTATATGATTCCACCAAAGTATAATAATCACTGGTGTTGAAACAAAACATTGGATTATTTTCTTTACAATATCAATAAAAGTACCACTTTTAGACTCTGTTTCACTTAAGAAGAACCCACTTGAAGTTGCAGTCGTGTGCGCGAACTTCTTGTCAAAACCAGCGCCATATTGCAAAATTGACTTTCGAATTCAAATAAATAGCGTAACGTTGTAGGTATAGTTTAAATAAAACAAATTAGGAAATTCTTTGAAGCTTTCGAGATATTTTAACAAAAAAGACACTGTTTTATGAAAATATTTTCCAAATAAATTAACCACCTTAAAATTTTTTATCGTAGGCCCATGGTAATTGGGAGTTTTTCCAAATCAATTATTCTCTTGCACACGTCCACGGTAGATAGACATTTTTGCAAATAACTGTTTCCCTTTTAAAAATAGTATAATACATAATCTATCCCGTGGTGAATGGAAATTTTTCACACTAATATGAACCCCTTGTCAAACATTTTATCATACCCCTATGATGGAAGGAAGTTTATCCAAATAAATTAAGCCTCTTAAAATTTTTTAATCCTAGGCCCATGGTAATTAGGAATTTTTAGAAATTAAAGATTCCCTTACACAACTTTAATTTTAAATCCATGGTAGATAAAATGTTTTGAAAATATGTAAATGAAAAGACGTACCTAACGAATAACCATAAGTATTGTCTGTTCGAAAAATCCACGATTGATCGTTATTGATTAGCCATCTACACAAGATGTTATTTAACAAAGAATATAATTGTTATTAGCCTACCTCAATAATTCATATAGCATTCGCTACTGAGTCACATCAACATTTCACGGGTTTTAGCTTTTTATATACATCGAATAATGTTTATGACTGAAAATCATAAAAAGCCAAAAGAACGATTTTCCGCAATGCTATTTGTAGTTAATTGCAGTGTCCAGAAACTCACCTGCCAAACGGAAACTACAGTTACTAGAGGTGATTGTAAGTCGGTATAGCTCAAATTACCTCAATGCAAAAATGCTTCCTAAGGGAGCTACAGCCCTTTGAAGAAGACGTCCTCATATGAGTTTTCTTCAAATTATTCAAAAATACCGTTACCTACTTAAATTATTCAAACTTGGTATAATCAGTAGTAATACTAAGGGTCTATTGAATAAAAAAAGTATTGGCTTCTACTTCCTCTTATTTAAGTATTTTCTTAGTATAAATTGAATAAAAGGGCAGTGACTACTTCATGTAAAAGGGATAACTTATCGCCATAAGCAAACTCTTCAGGTTTGAAGTAGTTACTTAAGATATAAGGATTTTTCCAGTACTGGCTTATTTTTATTTGAATAAAAATAAGATCTGTCTTAAATTAGTAAGTTATAGCTTGACGATTTTTAAGGTACCTATAAAGCATCCTTTTTTCCGACGGTAGTTGCTAGTATATTGTTAAACATGGTGGACTTCATAAATGTTCGTAACAGGAAGAACTATAGGAAAAAAAGAAGCATCAGCCCAAGCAAATCTAATCTCTTGTTGCCTTTTGAAAGTGAAAGTGTAGA
>CAJUYI010005188.1:0-16292 GCA_910591695.1 Galerucella pusilla
AATGTAGATTTAACAAAATAAAATTGTTTGATTTCATAACTTACTATGGATCTACATCAAGTAAAAGCCTCATCTATTCAATATATTATTTAGTTTGTTGGAATCGGTTAATTGAGAGGATTTCAAAAATATGCAAATATACAGGGTGTCTAAAATTCATGCACAACTTGGACATGTCAAACCATTGAAAAGAAAATCACACTTCTTTGAAGATGATGTGAAAGTGGATATTTTGTTAAGTGTCGAAGAGAATCCAACTTCAAGTACACGTCAAATTGACCGTGAAAATAATGTTAGTCATACAACTGTTCTAAGATGTCTTCATAAAGAAAATCTTCATCCCTACAAATTAACTTTCGTGCAGGAGTTAACAGAAGACGATCCAGATCGTACCTAGAATGGATTTCTGCGAAAGATTGATGAATAAGCAGAACAGAAATGGGAAAAATATTGAAATATGCTTAGAAATGAAGTTATTTCTGCGTTGGCAAACTTATATCCCAACGCAATAGATCCTAGCTTACCGAATGAAAATAAATGTTTGGTTCCAGCAAGACGGGGCAACACCCCATTATGCTTTAATGGTAAGAACTTATTTAGATGAAATCTTCCCCAATAAATGGATTGGACGAAGAGGTACTATTGAGTGGCCATCTAGATCGCCAGACCTTACGCCGTTAGATTTTTTTCTGTGGGGTTATCTCAAGAACAAAGTATATGCAACACAACCAACTAGCATTGTAGACCTCAAAGACAGGATAACTACAGAAATACGGAATATTTCACCTCAAACTTTAAACAAAGTTAAGGAGACTGTGCTATTGCCAACAACTAGGTGGAGAACATTTTGAGTATTCATTTTAATGTATTAAAATCAAATACATCAGGTATTTTATGTATGTGTTTAATAACTGTAAAAATAAAAATTTCACCCTGTCTGTGGAATTAGCACACTAAACAAAATAATGATTCACACATTCCCATCCTGAATTGACGTATCTTTAATTTTATTCATAAATTCTAATGAATTTTTAATTCATAATCGGTCATTTGTCTAAAAATCGGGAAAATAAAAAACTGATTGATAAAAAAATTTATATATTATATATTACATATTTTGCGAATAAAATTATTTAGTTGGTGATTCTAACATTAGTTTCAAAACATATCAAATTTTTCTTGTTTGATCCAGTAAGCGCCCAGCGTACAACAGTTTTTATCTGAAAAAATTTAAACAAACTTTTAATCACGACCATCACTAAAAATTAACTACTCCAATACAAATAAATACACTAAGAACAACTTTTTCATGAGTGTTTATAAATACCATGTTAATTTGGAGATTCGGCATTTTTCGATGATTGTGTTAACGTTTGTTTTAACGAAGATTGCAAAGTTCTTTAATTTTTGGCTTTGGTAAACACCGGGGTCAGCAAATGGTGGACCTTAGATCTACTTGGTGCGCAACCTTAAGTTAATAGCAACTTGTAATACTTCTATACGAAGACAATACGTAGACTCTGTTTCACGTTAGAACGTCCCACATTTTGAAGATTAACACAACATTAGAATATTAAAAATATGTATTTATCATACGCATAGTTTGAATAAAATTTATTTAGGAACTCTTTGAAGCTTTTCGAGCTATTTTCCCATACAATAGACACTGGTATATGAAAATTTGACAAAAATTAAGACTCAATTACGTTCTTATATTATTAAAAAGGATAAAAAACACAACCATCACAGATAAACTAGCTAAACGTCTTAAAGTATTCAAAAAACAAAAATATTCCACAGTAAATGTGCTTCAAACACAACCCCAAAGTCAATAATAAAACTGCTGTCGGTATGAAACATTATCTGTAACGCCAATGGCATGAAACGGTCGTTAAGTCCATTTTCCACGGTTGCATGCAACTTTTCAAAATTGACATTGCTGTCACTAGTTGTGTTCTTTTTACAGAATTTGCTCGAGCAGATCAGCTGCTCTGTTCACTTGAATGATTTTGCGTATTCTTTTTAAGCGCTCGTTTTGAATAGAGCTGAACTATCTCTTCCCCTCTTGCCCCTAACTGCACTACCTCTTGTGGGTGCTCGTCTCTGCCGTTTAGTTGATCATATCCTCAAAACAAAAGAAGCATTCTTTTTAAGATTTCCTGTTCACTTTGGTCACCCGCTCAGGTTGAAAATTATCTCAACAGAGCTGAACAGAATAGTGTAAAAAGAACACAACAACTGTCAATCCAGTTGGCAACACTGTCTTTTTTATTAAAATGCAGATTCACCAACGGGCAGGATTTCTTCTAGGTACGTTTTCTTCTCGCAATTTGTAGAGCAGCAAAGGCTATAATACTGATTACCTTTACTAAAGCAATCTCCTCAATGTCTTCCTCATCCATTCTGTTAACATCAAGACTTGATTCTAGATTCTAGAGAAACTATGTAGGTACTCCTATTTGCTTTATTTTCAACCGGTAATTTTTTTCACACTGAGGTTATGGTTAGGATCAGCCAATTTTATAACGAAGTTGGTAACACGTAACGTTTCCCCTATGCCTGCATAAGTCATAGCAACAAAATATCGATGTGCTGATTGTACTTTTTCTCGAAGCGATTTGTCCCAGCAACAAGTCGCTGCGATTTGACGCAACGTGGAAAATGAACTTTATGAGACCACATAGAGAGGCAAAATCGATTTTGGTTTCGGCGCAAGACAGTTAGCAAACTTCACGTGGTTTATTTTACCAAGAGCAGATAGCTGTTGGTACACAGATGGTACAAAAACATTCTCAGGCAATGTTACAGGTGTATGTGGTGTGTGGGCTTTTTAAAAAACTGAATTTGTCTGGTATATTCCACCAAACAAATTCAGCGTACTAAAAAATAATTAAATATTGTTAATACATACCAATAAATAGTGGTGGAAACAATCTAACAATGTGTTCAGGATTTGAAGAATGGTAGAAAAAAATTTAAATGGGGTATTGTAACAAAATTTATTTTTTTTAAGTTTGGTAGAACATGACTAATTAGTTATACTGACTCTAAATTCAAAACATATCAAATTTTTTCCACTGTTCGGATCTAAAAGTTCCCAGTGAATACGAGTTTTTATCTGGAAATAATTGAAAAGTATAAATTTTAAATGTTGTCATGTGTTAATGATTTATAACCAAAAATGGAAAAGCGAGCATTAGTTTAAAGCGTAAAAGTCGAATGTCCAAACAACATATTTATAAAAGCAGACCTGAAACCTCAAGCTAGTGATAGTGCTACTAACACTATCTGATGTTAGCTATTTATTAGATTAGTATAAGGCACGTAGGTAATATTTTTATACAGTGTGGAAACCACTTATGGAATAAAATTCTTTATGTCATTATTTTAGAAAATTATAAAAAATGCCGATACACGTCAATTTTTGAATTGAGTTGTGCGTTATGTAAAGATAAATGTAAATGTACAGGGTGATTCACGCAAGTATGCCATAGTCGGTGTTGTTTTTTTAATGAAATACCCTGTATCTTTGCATATTTTTGAAATTCTCTTAATGGACCGATTCCAGCAAACTAAATGATGCATGGTCAATTATGAATTATACAGGGTAAAATTTTGAAATTAATAATTTATTACACTTGAAATATTGGTACTTTTTTAAATTAGCTAAATATGGATTTACCGAAAATCTAAACCAACTAATTATTAGAAGTATTTGTATATTAAACAAAACATGCTACGCCCATGAATTTTATCATAAATACCTAAAAATTGCCTAAAAACGCCAATAATTAGACAAAATCGGTAAATAATGTGGATTGTTTTAAATCGGTAGATAATGTGGATTGTTTTCTATTCTGTCAGTTGTTGATGTGTTGACAGTTTATACTGAAAAAGTAAAATCTTTGTCAAACACTCTTTCCTTGTCGACATAACAATGAAATATTTAACTGAGACTCACCGAATTGAGATTTTAATGATGATCGGGTACGGGGATAACTGCAGAAGTCAAGTTGAAGTGGCAAACTTATTTAATCACAGGTATCTCGAATTGCCTAATATTTCACAAAGTACTGTGTCTAAAATTCATGCACAATTCAGAGAACTTGGACATGTCAAACCATTGAAAAGAAAACCACACTTCGTAGAAGATTATGTGAAAGTGGATATTTTGTTAAGTGTGTCGAAGAGAATCCAACTTCAAGTACACGTCAAATTGCCCGTGAAAATAATGTTAGTCATACAACTGTTCCAAGATGTCTTCATAAAGAAAAACTTCATCCCTACAAATTAACTTTTGTGCAGGAGTTAACAGAAGACGATCCAGATCGTAGAATGGATTTCTGCGAAAGATTGATGAATAAGCTGAACAGAAATGAGATAGCTCTTGGTACCATTCTTTTTCCTGACGAATCAACATTCACATTGAATGGAGAGGTAAACCGACAAAACTGTAGATATTGGTCAGCAGAGAATCCTAATTGGATGAGTGAGACACACATACTCAGTACCCTCAAAAGGTGAACATTTGGGCCGGTATCATAGGCGACCATATTATTGGTCCTATATTTATAGATGGAGATTTGACAGCTGAAAAATATTTAAATATGCTTAGAAATGGAGTTATTCCTGCGTTGGCAAACTTATATCCCAACGCAATAGATCCTAGCTTACCGAATGAAAATGTTTGGTTCCAGCAAGACGGGGCAAAACCCCATTATGCTCTAATGGTAAGAACTTATTTAGATGAAATCTTCCCCAATAATTGGATTGGACGAAGAGGTACTATTGAGTGGCCAGCTAGATCGCCAGACCTTACGCCGTTAGATTTTTTTCTGTGGGGTTATCTCAAGAACAAAGTATATGCAACACAACCAACTAGCATTGTAGACCTCAAAGACAGGATAACTACAGAAATACGGAATATTTTACCTCAAACTTTAAACAAAGTTAAGGAGGAGTTAGGAGACTGTGCTATTGCCAACAACTAGGTGGAGAACATTTTGAGCATCTATTTTAATGTATTAAAATCAAATACATCAGGTATTTTATGTATGTGTATAATAACTGTAAAAATAAAACTGTCACCCTGTATAATTCATAATTGACCATTATTTAGTTTGTTGGAATCGGTTCATTAAGAGGATTTCAAAAATATGCAAATATACAGGGTGTTTCATTAAAAAAACAACACCGACTATGGCATACTTGCGTGAATCACCCTGTACATTTACATTTATGTATACATAACGCACAACTCAATTCAAAAGTTGACGTGTCTCGGCATTTTTTATAATTTTCTAAAATAATGACATAAAGACTTTTATTCCATAAGTGGTTTCCACACTGTATATAGTCAAATACTATACTAAGCTAATGTACTAAGTAGAGATTAAGATATTAATCAGAAAATGATCTTTTGATTATCAACAATTATTAAACGTTAAATCTTTAATATGCTCGTTCGATTGGATTCTTTCTATCAACCTTATTTTTCCAATTTCTGAATTTTAAAAGCTAAACACTTTTTCCAAATATGTTATGGTTTTCCTTCAAGCTGGCAACGTCGTGCGAAAATCATATTACCGCGTCGTTAGCAGGGTTGCCAACCCGGGCGATTAATCTCCATTTGGTCTATTATTCTTCTTGAGAGGCGGTTCTATTTATGATTCGGCTAAGGGCTATTTTTTGGGCGATATTCGTTATTCTCTCCGGCTATTTTGGGCGGAGTTACTTTCTGAAAAAATTACTATTCTATTGTGAATCGTGCATTTCCCATACAGAACATTTCCGGTTAATCCATGGTTAACCCAAAGCTTGCCATACATAGAAGGTGAAATTTCAAACTTTGGCATCAATTATTTCGAAAACTAGAGATATGTTCACGATTATATTATGAAATTCGTGTATTTCAGGTCAAAATACGTAAGTACCAAGATACATTTTCATAAAAATATAGATCGCATGATAAGTGCAAAATTACTAAAATAAATGTCATTTTTATCATTCAGAAAAGTCGCCGATTTTCAAAATTTTCGCCTGCTGCGCGCGTCAACTGACGATTTCGGAGATTATTTTCACAAGCAATGCTATTTTTATTATAATAAAGTTGACAACCCTGGTCGTTAGATAGAACTGTATTGGTTGAGATTTATCGAACTTTACGTACATGATTAAAAGCGAAGCAAGTTTTATATGCTAAACTAATCGATTTTTAGAAAAATTACCATTTTTTCCAAATTCAAGTGAGTTTTTCTTACGCTTATATAATATATGAGGATTCTAAGATCCTACTGCTTTATATTAATGCTAAAGTATTAATCCATTAACAAATATCTAAATCTACACAATTAAGATTCAGTGTTTTTTTTTAATTAATTAGTTTAAAAGTTTTTGTTGAATATATTAATTCTTGAATTATTATCAAGGCTGGATGTTGGTCAATAGAGGCAAATTTTGGAACATTTAAAACCATGAAATTGTTAACATAAAGACTTTTTGTTCGATATTGTAAAAATAAGAAATTTTACCTACATGAGATTAGAAATTAGCTTAAATGTTAAATTTAACCTCTCCCGCCAAAGTACCAGGGCCAATTAGTCTTAAAACAAATTTTATCTTTTAAATACCAAGACCTACCCAATATAACCCCCCCGAATAAAAATATGCACCTTAAGCAATTATTTAATAATGATATTTCCTAAAAATTCTTGAAATACTCACTCTTGGGTAGATTCTTAAAACTTCAAAACCATCACTGAAATAATAATCCTTTCCAGCTTTCATTTCGCAATCCTTGACCTTAGTTTTCTTGTCGGCTTCATAAATATGGGGACATGCAGATTGTCCATCTACTCCAGGAAACGGAAGTTTTGCGCTGAGTATTTCGGCTGTCACACTATTTTTAACTCCTTTCACATCATGATCTAGAAAAGAAAATTGAATGTTTAGGTACCTATTTTTTTAACTTTGACCAACAAATAGCAGAAAAATGTTGCTTCGCTTAGAACTTCGGACAACTAATTTAAGAGTTTAATACGAGGCTTGTTCAATTGAAACCCATCTTTGGTCCAGGAAAAATTTATTGACAAGTACAGTTACAAATAACTACCACTACAATTGAGGCACATATCCCACTGTTTCACCAACCGATGTATATACCCTGTTTATAGAATTCTTTCACAGCGTTTTGTACTTCTGCGTCCGACTGAAAACGGTTACCTTTCAACACCTTTTTTAGTGGCCCAAAGATGTGAAAATCGCAAGGCGATAAATCGGGACTATAGGGTGGATGCTCTAATATCCTCCATTTCTTTTGTTGCAGATTTTCTTTCACTACGTTGGCAACATGAGGCCGAGCATTACCTATCACATTTGGACGGATTGTTAACAACAAACGCCATTTCAAAGTCACAATACTTAAAATCGCTGTCAAATATAAACGAAATAAACAGATCAGTGTGACGTTTGCATACACTACTAATGTTGGGAAACGTCAGTTGAATGATTACAATTGTTTCCAAGGCTAACCTGACCAAAGATGGGTTTCAATTGAACAAGCTGTGTAGTTATTTATCTACAACTGTCATATAACGGGTACGATTTGACACTATTTTCAATGTCATAATGGATACATTACCTCACTAGTGCGATAATAAGAATCTAGAAAAATATTAATACCAGAATTGAATATTTAAAATAACACTGGAAGCTGCATTTTCAATATCCGAAGGGAGACTGTCTTCGCTTGAACTTATTTTTATAGATTTTTGTTCATTCTACTTTGACAATTTGATGACATAACTAATTTATTTCATTTCCTTTCCAGGATATGGACATTATATTAACGCACTTATGTGATTACACGACTCGGCCTACAGCCTCGTCGTGCAAACTTTACATGCGTGCGTTAATAATGTCCATATCCCACTAATTACGTAAACAACTATTATGATACAAGTGCGTGAAGTTATAGTTTTGTGCACGTGTTGCGAACGAACGTAGCGAGTGTATTTTTCGCAACGAGTGTGCAAAAGTACTTCACGCATAAGTGCCATACAAAACTTTATATACGACCACATGAAGAAAAACTAAAAAAATGTGCTCTGAAGGGGTTGAAAAACATAAAAATAAATTTTCTATAATAGTTATTTATTAGTGGGATATGGACATTATTATCGCACGCATGTGAAGTTTACACGACGAGGCCGTAGGCGTTAATATGCGTTAACAATTCCTATCACACGTGTTACGTACAAAATTTTATCTACAACTGTTTATTAGTAGTATTAACAGTACCTATAATATAAAATTTGAAAAAAATTCCAATCCAACGTATTTTTAATAATATTGACTGCAAACATAAGGTACTGTGTATCATATTTTATGACCATAGCAACAAAGACAAACAAGGCTGTGAAAAAAAATAACTTAGTTATGTCATCAAATTTTCAAAGTTGAATGAACAAAAATCTATAAAAATGAGTTCAAGCGAAGAAAATCTCCTTTCGGAAATTGAAAATGCAGCTTCCAGTGTTATTTTAAATATTTAATTCTGGTATTAATATGTTTCTAGATTCTCATTACCGCACTAGTGCGGTAATGTAATCAAAAACGCACTAGTGCGGTAATATACGTCATTATGACACTAAAAATAGTGTCAAATCGTACCCGTTACATGACAGTTGTAGATAAACAAATATAATACCCAACGAATTCTAATTTCAGGTGGTGTACAATCCGAAGAAATGCATTCTTCTCGAGTTCTTTCATTTAAAATAAGTGTAATTAAAATTTTTATTAAAACAGAAATATTTTCCACTATGTGTGGCACTTCTGTCAAATTTACTGACAGCGCAAAAGTTTATACAACAAACGACTAAATTCAAGGCAACTCGATAATTACGTAGCTAAAAAAACCCCATTTAAAAGGCCTTGTTCATTTAGGTACGCACGCTTTTCAACATATGTATAATGTATGATTTCACACATTTTTTTTGTTCGTAAATCACTAATTTTAAAGGTGGTCGTAGATACACTACAAGGGCAGAAAGTTTGAGAGCCCTGAACTGCGTGCCCTGATGACTTCGGCTTCGACATGATCATGGCGCACAATGCAGGAATTTCAAACTTTCTGCACTTGCAGTGTAATATACTATTATTGGTCTCCAATTTATTTAGTACTTTCTCTAATGATAAAAACATAATTTCCAGTAATTTTAATTAATAACAAATATCATTTTTGCTGACCTACCTACGTAATTAAAAATAATTCTAGTAAATAATTCAATATGTGTAATTTAACTTAATTTCACCTTCGGTTAAGTTCAGTTCAGCAGTTCAGCTGCTTGAGACTTGTTTATAAACAACTGCAATGTTAATTGAAGCGACTGAACATTTTTTTATTCGTGTTATTTTATTTGGACATTAAAATATATTTCTTTTTTTATATATTTTTATGTACACTATTAAAATGATCGAAAACACCTTTGGTTATTATTTTACATGTAATTGTCTACCTGCGTCACAAATAATAATGTTTTACATAATAACAGACTTATGTTTTTCAGTTAAACATGTTTTTGCATTCAAGTGAAATCTTTGAGAGTGCAAATATACAGTGAATTCAAATGAACAACCTTGATTCTCAATTCAGATAGTGACCAGAATAATTCTTTTATATTTCCGCCTTAAATACCTACTTGTCACCCAATTTAATATATCAAACCAAAGGTATTCAACGTTTAAACTTTGATACTTCAACACTTTTCATTTAAATATTTCAATGTCCATAAAAAATGTAATTTTTATACTATAAATTGATGTTATATAAGCACTAGCATCAATAATATCCGACACGGGTATATGGTTTAACATAATGGTATTTAAATTTGATAAAATTATAAAATAAAATTTTTTTAAACTCGAATTTAGTACGTGGAACTTGATATATCCTGTTGGATACGCGTTAGATTCTTCGGTTACGGTTCTGTATCATCACATTTGTTTTGTTTGATTAACTTTCCATTACGTATACTGGTTTACACCAACAAATTACATAAAAATCAAGGTTTATATAATAATAATAACAAAAACTTTCCGGTTTGTGAAAACAGGTCTTTTTATGTAATTTTTAGTTCACTCTAATGTACTGATTTCCATTTAATTGGAAACAATCAATCATTAGATGTCAAGATAAAAGTATTGTACCTTAAAAATATGGAAATTACCTTTCAAAAATTAGAAGAAGAAGAAGAAACATCTATCATCAGATATACCAACCCACCCTTTAATTTAGACGTGTAACTCAATAACCTTCGAGGCATAAAGACAGGGAAGTAGTTGTTACTTTTTAGTGAACGCTCTGTTCTTTTAAAGGTAATTTTCAAATTTGTAAAGCCTTATAACAGTATTGAAATATTATCTTTGACATCTAATATCTGTTTTATTTCATATTTATTTAATTAAATAGAACAATTCTGTCACGTAGCTATAGCTTTTACATGGGGAGGGTTTTGGTTTTTCCATCTCATAGGCTTAAAAGGGAAAAGCTTTATTGAAGGCGCCGCCTAAGGCAAAAAAAATCGAGTGCCACGACCTAAAGCAATTTTTCAAGTTCAAGAAATAATGTTAAGTTTTTTTTTAATTATTTGTTTGACTTGGCTACATCTGAAAGTATTTTTAAACATC
Source organism: Galerucella pusilla (assembly GCA_910591695.1). Taxonomy (NCBI): domain Eukaryota; kingdom Metazoa; phylum Arthropoda; class Insecta; order Coleoptera; family Chrysomelidae; genus Galerucella; species Galerucella pusilla. The sequence continues at coordinate 10,690 of CAJUYI010005188.1, forward strand.
GTTTTTTGTTTTGCACCCTTCTGCTGAAATGGTTATAACCATGTATATATTTTTCTTAAAGGAGCCGGCATTCTTCTTTGCCGCATTCCCATACCAGCCGAGATGTTACCTGTATATTAATTTGGGAACACCTATTTTAAAAAGTAAAAGGTTATTGAAAATTGATGCTTTTATTAAAACAGAAAATCAATCTCACAAAAGTAAATTTAACCTCTTCAGCTAAATTATTCACAATTGTTGAGGAATCTATTTTTATTGCAACATCCCGATGAATATGAATTGCGGCAGTATGCTAATAAAAAATTATTGTACCCCCGAAACCCCCCCTTATATACGTCTCTGGAACAATTATTAAGGTCAGAAAATAAAATAATACCTACACCGCATGCCTCTGTAACTTTCCGATGTAAGTGATACTTTTGGTTTCAAAGTCAAAACAATATGTTTTTATAGACGCTCAAGCAACAATTTTACTGTTTTTATAAACAATGCATTGATTAAAAATAACTTACCTGGCGTAAATTTCATTTCGACTTTCAAAAATGTGTCTTTTCTTATTACACATGGTGGTTTTGTGCAATTTTGAAGGTAAACACGATCTGATAAATCGTCATAATTTATACCTGAAACAAAAATTGAAAATAATATCAGTACAAACAATACAATAATATATTCATATCAAAAATAGAAGTGAAAAAAAAGACAAAAATTAAAAACAATTGGTTGTTACAACTTCACGCGCTCAATACACATGCACCTCCTACAGCTTTAATTTTATCTTCTGCAGATTTTGAGAAGAATTTAGCTTTTACGATAACAGGTTGTTCAGGTAATCGGCCTTTGCCCAGAAGTTTGTAATAACCTGCTCTAACTATGTCAATTACTGGAGCTTTTTTATCAGCATTGTCCTTATATTTCAACCTAGTCTGTTCACTAACAAGGGTCCATAATTTGTCCAAGTTAATAGCTGGGCACCATTTAGAGTTTTTCCTCACATGGTAATTTTTCATACCCAACTTTCCGAAGTATCCAGGATGGTACTTGTCCACCATTGAACTTAGCTCAATTTATAACCTTATAGGCTTACAGTTCGTTAACAAAGAAAGTATGACACACATTTTGTACAGGAGACAGTTACCGACCTGGTGACTTATGGACACTGCACCCCGAGGAAGCATATGCACAAAATGGACAAAGTTAGTGAACCTCTATGTCCAGGAAATGTAAACTTTACGATGAAACATCTACTCACATATGTATTTGTAGAGTAGGGAGGGTGAGTGTAGGCTCACAGCACATGTGACCCATTGTACATCCTCCCAAGGAGTCATAGTCCATCCTCTCCTTCCCAGGAAGGTGAACAGGTCACTAGGAGATACCTCCTTTATATAGGCAGGTGTAGGCTAAGACTCATCGAACACACACTCTCTCATTGACGATAACTCCGGACACTCGCATAAGACATCCTTGACAGTTTCATCTTCCTGTTCACACATCCTGCATAGAGGTGTGTCCACTAGCCCCATAGTATGGAGGTGTTTGGTGTTTCCTTAGTTGACATTGGCTAATCAGAAATCTTACTGTTAAACGTAGGTTTTTCCAGGTCATCGCCAAATATTTCTTCGACGCCAGCATCCCAGGGTCGCCCAGGGTAATCCTGGCAAGACTGCACCTTTCGGTTCCATCCCATCTCTTAAGGGATTGAACATGGGTGTAACGTTTAGTTCCGCAATTGTCGAAGTCGTCAGGCCTTAAGGTGTCACTGGGTCCTAAAATTTTTAGTCCAGCCTCTTCCCACATCAGGATAATATTTTTATCTGCCGAATCTTGGTGACACTCTAGTACTAGCCCCGATATAACACGATGTAATACCTACTCACATACTCTGCTTCTTTGATAACTTACAAGGACAATATCTTGTAAATCCTCAAGGATATTTAAATAAAACTTTGACCGATTCTAGCCAATCCAAATGCACATACTTTAAAAATTAGTCGCAATTGTATAGGGTGTTACACAATGTCGCGCCAGATCAAAGATTTTTCACTTCAAATTTAAATTCTGCTGTAATATGTTATACAGTGTATTTAAAAAGATCTGACCAATTATTTCTGAAAATCGTGATGAGTTCAACGCCCCATATACTTTAAACTGTTAAATTTTAAATTAATATTCATCGTTCATACGTCTCTGTGATGTTCGTCCAGTATAATAATTCACTAGACCTGCTTCCAAATCTAAGAAACCGTATTAGTCGAAATCGAATACATCGGTTTTTGTGATGGATCACCCTGTATTCTTTATCGGAGAGTGACAGTATTTTCTATATCCTAACTGGATATCTTCTGTAAGTTCCTTGTGGCATTACTTATTCTTTTTTCTCTTATTTTTTAAGAATTAAACCACAATAATGTTTTTTATTTTAATACAATTTATTGACACCAATTTAATGAATACACCAAAATTTATGAAAAAAAAATCAAAGTATCAGTCATGTGATAGACATACAAAACAATATAAAATAATATTTAATTCCATTAGTTGGTTTGTGTGAAATGCACTAACAATGGTTAATGAATATAGTATGAATTTATCACTGAAATTACTTTAACCTTGATTTGACTGACACTGTGAATATTGTTCCCAATCGTTTCCTCCGTGAGGTACATTGTCACAAGTATTCCAAAAAAATTTAATTCGCCCTTCCCCTTCTCGAAAAATATCTAATACTCATTAGGATTACAAAATTACAACGCTTCTACTCATCATGTAAAAAAATTAATAATAAAAAACGATATAAAGGATGGTTAACTCCAGGAATAAAACAGTCTTCAAAAAATAAAAGATTCTTATTGCAAATCAAAAAATTTACAAGAAATGATGCTATATTGCGATATGTTAAAAAATATTGTCAGGTATTAACTACAACGATAAAAATAGCAAAAAACATCTACTTTCAAAATTTGATAATGTCATCGAACAACAAGTCGAAGACAACTTGGGAACTAGTTTCACATTTTGAAAAAAAAGACCATAGTAATATGGAAAATTTATGTCTAAAAATAGACGATATTTTTATAACGAACCCTAACGAAATTGCTGGAAAATTTAACCTTCACTTTCAACAAATTTACAACAAAACAATTCCCCTGGGCCAAAGCAAAAATAGTAGCTATAACTACCTGCAGCAAATGGAAATAAATAATGCGAGCTCCCTTTTTTTAAATCCTTTGACAAAAAGTGATATTTCAGAAAGCATTTTGGCCCAGACCAAAAAAATCTTCAGGATTAGATAATATCCCAATTACATTAATAAAAGAAAGTGTTGATATTTTAAAAGGACCTTTAACCTATTTGTTCAACCTGTCGCTCGTCAATGGAATTTTTCCTAATGCTTTCAAGAAATCAGTAGTCATACCTTTACACAAAAAGGGTGATAAGTTTGATCCGGGCAATTATCGTGGTGTTTCCTTATTATCATCTATTTCAAAATTATTAGAATGGTGTGTAAACAAGCAATTAATTTCTTATTTAAATAAATACAAAATACTCACACAATGTCAATTTGGCTTTAGAGAGGATCTTAGTACCACTGATGCAACATTTGCTCTAATTGAGAAGTTACATGGAATCTTAGAACTTGAACAATATCCGTTAGGTATATTTTGTGACTTGTCAAAAGCCTTTGACTGCGTTGACCATAAATTGTTATTAGAAAAGTTGTATTATTATGGTATTCGAGGTGCACCACATGATTGGTTCGAGTCCTACTTATCGAACCGTAAAATGTGCGTACGAATTAATCATACCGTCAATAACAGGCGCGATCAATACTACTCGAGTTGCGTCGATGTTCAATGCGGAGTTCCTCAAGGGTCTATCTTGGGACCAACATTATTTCTTATATATATCAATGATTTGGTTGTAAATTTTCCCAATGCTTATTTTTCTCTTTTTGCCGATGATACCAGTATAATTGTCAGCGGAATAAACAAAGATTCTCTATTACTTTCTTCTACTAACGTCATGCAAGGCGTATCGGATTGGTTTCTCGCTAACAGACTAGCATTGAACATCGGCAAAACTCAAAATATATCCTTTAACCTATATCGAGACTCTGACGAAGTTGCTATAAATATAGGTCAACAAACTATCACCTCTTCTCTCAAAATAAAATTCTTAGGCATACACATCGATAACAAGCTTGACTGGAACTTTCATATAAATCAACTGAATAAATCTCTTAGCAAATATGTATTTGCATTGCGAGCAATAAAACAACATACTAACATATTTGTAGCAAAAACGGTCTATTTTGCTCAATTTCATAGTATAATGCAATATGGTATTGAATTTTGGGGGACTGCTGTATCCGCAGGCTCCGTATTCATGACTCAAAAAAGAGCAATTAGAGCGCTTTTCAACTTAAAATCTAGAACTTCTTGTAAATCATTCTTTAAAGAAAATAGAATAATGACCATGACAAACACTTATATTTACAAAACTTCTTTATTAATTCACAAGCATCAAAATGAACTTCTTACCCCAAATGACAGACATAAATATCCCACTCGAAAACAAGACATAATACCTCCAAACTATAAATATAGTCGCACTCGAAATGGCCCTTTATATTCAGGTATTAAAGTATATAACCATTTACCTTCAGATTTGAAAAATCTTACAAACAAAAAAATTAAAAGAAAAATTAAACAACTACTACATCAGTATGTTTTTTATAATATCTCAGAATTTTTTCTGACAAATTTCAACTAAAACTTTTTTTTTCTCTTTTTTTGTTGTTTCCAACGCTTAGGCTAAAATCACTGTGTATTTTATTGAATTTTTACATGCTTTGTACTTTATATTGTGATTTTGTGGAATAAATATATCTATCTATCTATCTATCAATTTTAGGGAGCCTTTAGCTAACTTCGCCCAGTTTACCTATTCAATGAAATGACTTGATCAAATTAATCCGATCTTAAAGAATATTAATTGACGGGGGAAATAAACACCCCTCCACAAATAAATTTCTAGCTAGGAAAATCTTATTTTTGTTAATAATTTTTTTTTTGTTAATAAAATTTATTCCAAAATAAATAAATAAAGTTAAAAAATGACAGTAGGTATTCATTATTTATTCAATAATAATTACTTACAATTTTTTGAAATTAAACCACAATATTTTTTATTTTTAAGTAAATAGTTTTAATCCAAAAAAATAATAAAAATAATAAAGAGAAGATATTAACAAAAACTACTTACCATTTTCATTATTAGCACATTTTCTAACCGCCGTAGCAGATGTATATGCCACAAAACATACAATAACAATTAAAATAAATTTCATTTTACAACAATTAGTTCACGTCACTTAGTCTGGAAATAACTACTTTAATTCGTGATCGAGTAGGTACTACCTAGACTACTGAATCAATACAATACTATGGTACTGCTTGGTACTGCTCTCACTTTAAGAATGTGTTTAAATATGAAGATTCGTCCGTGACCCCTTCCAGTGGATATTCATTTATTTAAACTATAAACCCGTGACTTAAAGAAAGAATAGAAGTTTACTTCCGATGCACTTCAATTAAAAT
>CAJUYI010005189.1:0-16290 GCA_910591695.1 Galerucella pusilla
TATTCTTTTAAAATAAATAATCACATACAGGGTGTCCCATTTGAAAAAAATTAATTACGCAAAAATTGTGGATTCCGTTTTAATTCCAATTTTGACAACACCCTGTATAATAAAAAAGGTAGCTTCACAGTGTAAACGATAAAGCGGTATGTGGTAAAGAGTTCCTAAAAAATTTAAACTGTTATTCAAATTACATTAGAGGATATTGAATTTTATGTACATGGTAAAAAGTGTCATTTTCATATAAAAAACATTACAACTCAAAAACGGTTCAAAACAGGTATAGGGAAGTATTAACAAAAAATGTTCAGAATAACGTAAATATTCCCAAAATTTAAAAATATACAGGGACTTCCATGGAAAATTACAAAGTTATGTGCGACTTCCGGTATAACCGGAAGTAGAATGGTTACGGCAATATTTTCATTGAATAGCTCATTATTCAAAACCCCTTCATGCCAACTTTCATAATTCAGATACTTTTAGTTTTCGAGATATTTCTAATTGACCGTTTATCTACCGCACCCTGTATAGTCAGCAGAAGTAGACAAGAGCCCTGGGAAATATGCGAACTAGAAGAAAGGTCACTGCAACCAGCCAATTAGGAACCAAAGTAAACGATTTTACATTAGTAATTGTAAATATCGAAATAATATGACCGAATGATTTTATCAATATACATTAATTTTAGTGACTGCGTCTATTCTGTCCAGTTTTGCCAATGTGAGGATAATTTGAGAAAGTTTCGCTAGCCAGATAATTTTTTATTGGATAAGGAAGGATATATAAAATAGCTATTGTATTGGGGAATTTTTAATATTGACTTTTATTTAGATTATACGGTGTCCTTTTGGTATTTTTGAGAAATTATAATAATTTGATTTATAAACTCTAATTTTTATCTCTGCATCGGCAGCACTCGACTGCTTTCTATTTGATGTCAGTTGTCATTTAGAATCTGCTTTTATAGGTAGGTTTTTTCATTCGTTGACATTTGCTCCATAAATTACAGAGCAATCTGTCATTATCAACACTTATTTATTTCTGGAATTTGTAACTTTATAATGTGAAACTTAACAATGTTGTTGCTTAAATAATGATATATGATATACCTATACCTACGTGTTGGTTTCAATAAAACAACAGATGTGAAAATAAAAGAGAATAGAACAGCATTTAATTTATTTATTTCACAAATCCCAAAACATGATTACCATACATTCATGTATACAGAGTGATTCATTAAGAATGTCCAATCTCTGAACTGTAGATTCTAGACCTCAAAATATGATGATTCTGCTCATCATGCCTTATGCAAATACTGCTAGTTTCCGAGATACGGGGTGTTCAAATTTTAAATTTGATTTTGATTTTCGCAATAATTTTATATGTTTTCACAATTTCTCTTTGAAAATTGGTAATTTTACGTTTTTTGACATGAGGAATCATAATTTGCACTCTAATTTAACATTGCTAATAGAGGGCGCTAGTTACACTTGTTTGTGTTAATTAAATCAAAGTAAACTTTTTTTGGGCTAAACTTACAACTGAAATAATAAAAATATATTAAAAAGCGTTAAATTCTACAAAAAAAGTTACTCTTCTTTGATTCGTGTAACTCAATCGGTTATCGAGTTATTTGCTTCTATAAAGTTCAATAAATTTCAATTTTTACCTAAAACATTTCATTATTCCTTAAATATGTAACAATAACAAATTTGTAAACAAAAATAACAAACTTAAAAGCAAAGCTCAAAATGCCCACCATTTACTCCAATACACTTTATGATCCGCTTTCGTAAAGATCTCTTAATATCAAAATCACATTCGTGAATTAAGCCGTTGTTTAATTTTTCGTTTTCTTTCCAAGTAGGCTTGTGTCGCTATTTGACAGTTTGTGTAGAGTTTAATTTTTCGTTTTTTTTACGTAGGCTTATGTCTATTTTAGACAGTTTGTGTAGAAGCAAAAATTGGATAATAATAAGAATAAGCAATAATACATTAGTATACCATTTATTAACAATTTAGTAATTAACAAGTGTAATAGTTATTTATCAAATAATGCCAAGACATAACGATTTTTCCAGTCAAATTATAGTGGTCCAGCTGCGGCTCGAAGATATTCACAATTATACCCCAATCGAAGGCAAGCCGATTGCAAACTGTATAGAAATCTTTACAACCGCTTAGGTGAAACGGGGTCTTCACGCTCTAAAACTGAGCACGGTGCTACAAAAAAAATCACTGCCGATGAAGAAGATGAAATTTTAATCTGTGTTACGGAGAATCCAGATTGATATCAGTACTCGCCGATTAAGTCTGCAAACAGTAATAAGCCAATCATCTAGTTTTAGAATACTGAAGAGGGAAAAATTGCATCCATAATATAATTACACTCCTGTTCAGAGTTTATCACCTCAGGATTTACCTAAGCATCTACAATTTGCCCATTTTTGCAAGATAAACAAAATGATAACCCAGATTTTCTGGATACAATTCCGCATCGATGGATTGGTCGTGGAAGTGAGTTTGCTTGGCCACCAAGAGGCCCTGATTTCAATCCTTTGGATTTTTCAATTTGGTCGCAAATGAAGGCATTAGTTCACAAAGGAAAAATTACTTCTCTTCCACAACTGCGAAGGAAAATAGAAGAAGCCGCGGATGTAATTAAAAATAAAATAGACAAGGATTATTTCATATTAAGAGATCTTCACGAAAGCGGATTATAAAGTGTATTGAAGTAAATGGGCATTTTGAGCATTTGCTTTGAAGTTTTCTATTTTTGTTTACAAATTTGTTATTGTTACATATTTAAGGAATAATAAAATGTTTTATGAAAAAATTGAAATTTATTGAACTTTTTAGAAGCAAATAACTCGATAACCCATTGAGTTACACGAATCAAAGAAGAGTAACTTTTTTTGTAGAATTTAACGCTTTTTAATATTTTTTTATTATTTCAGTTGTAAGCTAAGCCCCAAAAAAGTTTACTTTGATTTAATTAACACAAACAAATGTAACTAACACCCTCTATTAGCAATGTTAAATTAGAGTGCAAATTATGATTCCTCATGCCAAAAAACGTAAAATTGCTAATTTTCAAAAAGAAATTGTGAAAACATAAAAAAATGTTACGAAAATCAAAATTTAAATTTAAACTTTGAACACCCCGTATCTCGGAAACTAGCAGTATTTGCATAAGGCATGTTGAGCAGAATCATCATATTTTGAGGTCGAGAATCTACAGTTCAGCGATTGGACATTCTTAATGAATCATCCTGTATGACAACAACTAAATATATAAGAGACAGTTATAATTGGTGCCTAGTGGTGAAGTGTATATTCCAATATTAACACTGTTATGTACTTAAACTCTGGGCTGTTGTTAGGAAAATGAATAATCAAACAAATATATGAATAATCAAAATACAACGAACACTGTAAGAAGTGAAAATTCTAGATATACCAAATTGGTCACACTAATGGTTCGAATTAAATAAAAAGATAACAAACTGCTGGATTCGACGGTTCTACTTCAAAAGATCCTGATGTGTGAGAAGAATCGATTTTTTTGACATATCTTTTGACACTTGGCACGTATGGTATCGATAAATGGTTCTCGATTTAAAATATTGACTACACAAATACAACTACAGGGCTCTTGTTTGCTTTTGTTAACTGTACCTACCTATATTTTGTATGCAGTCACTTTCCGCAACACACTTAACCACAACTTTTAAGATTCATCAATCTTGTAAAATGTTTCATCAATTTTTTTTGTTGGTTTAATTTCCAAGATAAATTATATAAAGTCAAATCGTGGGAATAAATTGGATATTCATGAAGAAATAAAATGACCGTATTGATAAAAGAATATTCATAAAAATAAAGATACCTGACCGTGGAAGATATAATCATTCAAATAGTTTCATTTACCATTTCAGATGTTATTGAAAATGTTCAAAATAATCAATTTGGTTTAGAAATTAAAGGGAAAAGAAGGATAATATAATATTTCGAATGCAAAAAAGTGAATACGTATGATTACCTAAATATGGTTTTTTGAAGAATTGATTAGTTTGTGATTAATGATAATCAGTATATATGCCATTTATGAAATACAGGGTGTCCCAAATAAGAGTGACTGATTTTAAACATAATTTCCCAGCTTATTAATTGCTCCAAAGAGATGGGGTTTCACTAGTTAATCAAAGAGATTTTTTTAGGCTTGGCAGGCATTTCAACTCATCAACACAGGGTGTTTCACTAATGTTGATAAAATTTAAAGGAGAAAATATGTATTATTTTAAATGGAACACCCTATAATTTTCAATCTCATTCGGAAGAGCAATCATTCTTCTTTCCAAAAATGTATAGTTTTCTATCTTTTGTTTCATTAACCACAAAGTTATTGGAGGTTTCATGTAGTAGTACATTTTTAATTAGTAGTTTTATATGAGCGTATTTTGATGCCTGGAATCAATTCATGATGTGACCGTTTCATGTAGAATGCATTTTTAATTACGTAAATAATTGCCAACAAATCTGACAAACAGTTTAATTAACATTATTCAATACATATGTATAAAGAACAAAAAACAGAAAAGTTACAATAAATGCTGCATATGCATACCTTCTTCGTTTATGCATAACTGTGAGCGAAATTTAAAATTTTCAAATTAATTTTCCAACATTTCTTGCGGAATGTTTCCAATAATGTACCCGATATTATTTTTTAGTTCTGCTAAATTGTTAGGCTTAGGATTGTAGCACCTATCCTTCACATATCCCCATTGAAAAAATTCTGGGACAGTTAATTCAGGAGCATTTCCTTCTGAATATCCTCCCTGTTTGAATTATTGATTTCGTTTCTGCATAAATTATTACAGTTAGAGCTTTTTCACTCACTGTATAGATCATTTCGAAACCGACTTATATGACTTAACAAAATTACTATTGTCAAAATTGCTGATTTTGTTGTTATGCGATTTTAGGCATCAAAATACGTTCATATAAAACTACTAATCAAAAATGTACTACAACATGAAACCTCGAATATGTTTTTGTTGTTAATGAAACAAAAGATAGAAAACTATATATTTTTAGAAAGGAGAATTATTGCTCTTTCGAATGAGATCAAAAATTATAGGGTGTTCCATTTAAAATAATACATATTCTCCCGTTTGAATTTGACCAACATTAGTAAAACACCCTGTGTTGATGAGATGAAATGCCAGCCAAGCCTAAAAAAATCTCTTCGATAAACTAGTGAAGCTAGTGAAAACCCCATCTCTCTGGAGCAATTAATAAGCTGGGCATTTATGTTTAAAATCAGTCACTCTTATTTGGGACACCCTGTATTTTGTTGTCTTGAGGATGTATTGAGCATATTGAACAATAACTTTACAATCAAACATGTTGTTAAGGAACTGGATATGAATACGGATGTAGAAGCTATGTTTAAAATATTCCGTTGGCTTTTGACTACAATCATACACCAATTATCATTCAAATCATTGAAAAAGATGGAAAAGAGTTAAAATAAGTGTTTCCTTTCTGAAAACCAACCAATGACGAGGCAGACATTTCTTTTAAAAAGAAAATTTGTTCACATGGGTTTTCAATATTAAACAGTTGATAAACGGAAATCGTAATCAAATCTCAAGTGTGAGAATGGCTTCATGTTTATCAAATAATATGGAGAGGAGCAGCTTCGACCAATTGCCTACATTAACAAGAAATTATTCGATACACACGACACTGTCCGAAAAGGATGGAGTTATTTTACAAGAAAACGTCAAACGAAAGCTATCCACAAAATAGTGAGCTCATGATGAACAATGTAGGTTATTATAGTAGTCAGGTGATTTATTTTTCTAGTACAAAAGCAATTTTTGAGATTTTTTGATAGATAATTACATATAGGTATATTTTGAAGATATGGGTGTTACAAAATGGCCTCACTGATATTTGATGAATGCTTTCCATAAATAACTTATTTTAACGAACGAAGGAGTGAATAAAGCACAATTAATACAATAATATTTTTCATCATACTTACATTTCGAGAATTTTGTTCACAACAATCACAAAGTTATTTATATAACTCGACATTGACTTCGTCTGGTTAGCAGTGGAGGATTTACCACTAGGCAGACTAGGCAACCGCCTAGTGCCGCAAGGCAAGACCATTTTTAAAACATTTTTTAATTAAGTCAATTGTTAAGGTTTAACATTGCAATTAGTGCAAATCATTAATATAATATAATTTTTTTTCTCTAATTTCTGTACATTCTCTCTTATAACATGTGCTGTAGATGATATAATTTGCAATAAAAAATGTTGCGAAATTTTTTTATGAGACCAACGAGATAAACCGTAAAAACCGTTTCAACCCCTCTAAATTGAAAAGAATGACTTTTTCACTTCTAAGAGTAAGAGTTGTTGACTTTTCACCCGCATATAGTGAAAAAACCGCTTTTTCCGTTATTCCACTTCACATATTATCAAAATAATCTAAATATTAATCTTAAAGTAGTTAACTTCTCAATTGGATAGGCTACAAACTTTTCAAAACATCCATGAAATAATTATTTCAAAGAAAGTCAACCGGAAATTAATTTTTCTACGACCGTGAGTTTTGACCTTATTAGATACTTTTTTACCTCGGAAGTTATAACTATTGCTACATTAACAGGTAAATAAATATTTACGGAATATATTAAATAAAACTCTTTCATCTACAAATGATCTAAAACCGTTGCTGTTGCCGTCACCGTCATCGTCATCTTTAGGCGACCTGCCACCGATGCCATCCTCATCGACGTCATCTACTTACCAGTTACACCAAATAACTTCTCTGAACTGGCCATTTCAAGTAATTTACAGAATGCAACAAATTATGCTCTTAATAATAATTTTTATAATAATTAGTAGTTTTTAGTTGAAGTTTTGTATATGCATGTATGTTGAAATAAAATAGTTTTTGAAAAATGGGTTGGTATACTTTTTTTATATACGTTCGTAGAAAAAATAATGTTCCCAACTCATGCGTAAATTGTCTTTCCCGCCCTTGACCGCTTGCCCACTTTCCGCACTTGTTACGAAAATAACTATTTCCTGTTGATTTTTGAGGTTTAATTTGTTCCAAAATAGCCCTTAAATAACCTAAAAACTTGCCATTTTCGGATAAATTTCAGAAAATACATCCCGGTTGTCTTGCCTAGGGCCTCCAATGTCTTGAATCCGCCACTGCTGTTTAGACCTACTTTGAAGGTATATTGCCTATTAATTTATGATATATACCTATGTATTGTTAATTTTTTGGGAAATTAACCACAATCTTTATTATATTTTTAATTCAACGTTTCGGTAACGTTCCAGCTACCGTTATCATTTTTTATAAAATTATAGCCCCTATCTGACACTACGGAAATATTTCAGTACTATGTAGATAATCATTGATATTTTGAAGTTTAGGACTGCAAAAAATGTGTCAAATTTTTTTAAGGTCCAGTAACCCACAGTCACATTTACGTTCTTAATTTCCACGCCACTGAGTCTGCTGCTGGGATCCCCGCTATATAGCTCTATTTTAAGCAGGAAGTCTTTTATCCTATACAGGTCTTAGTGTGTATCTGTTTTGGAGTCTTTCTGTACTGTAAAATATGTTGGCTTTGTACCCATTTTTATATGAGTTATTAGGCCCTTTTTAAAGGTCCAATGACTGCTCCTTTATTGTTGCTGAACATTTTCTTGGGAGTTCATCCAGCTTATTTATTTCCAGAAATATCGTTATCTCCCTGCTCCCCACTAATCTCACTTCTTTGCAATCTACCAATTGATTCACTTCTTTATGAAATTCCTTCAATAATCGGAATGCTTTCATTTGGCTTTTTGAGGGAGTAAAAGTTGCCAAAGGAATGTGCTAAGATAATTTTAATAAATACCAAAAAATCAAGAATCGAAAAATAAAATAAAATGAAGAAACTACCCACTTACTTCAAGCATTGACTATTTTATCTTACTACCTACGATATTTTATTACTCTTCATCTAATTAGTGAATTAAGCTTCGGAATGTTCCTGAAAAATAGATTTGTTAATCGCGTGTATTCAAATCTCCTTAATGTCGACAAAGCTGTGCAAATATTTTTATAATCAAGAGCAAGTGCACCTGTCCTATGTTGTATTGAATATCAAGACATACATTCCACTGCATACCTAATAGTGCTGAGCACACTACCAGTAAATTCTAGGTATTCCTTACCAATTTAACTAAAACTAGTTTTGCCTCCTTTAGTGATCTTGGGGTAATATAACAGGTCTATTATTTTAACAAGCAACCCAAACCAATTTGATTTGCCGTTTTAATTAACAGTCGGTTCTTAACAAAAGGTACCAGTCTAGAAGCTGTAGTTCGTTATTTTCTTCTTTTTTTAAAGCACCTGGATGGGTAGTATACCATAATTTTTGAATAAATGATAATCTAAACATGTCTTCATTACACTAGATTTATGCGAGCTGCAGTGCAGGTTGCATTCGTTAGTTTGTAAGTTTTTCTGGGTCAGAATCATCAGCAATAATACCAAGGACACCACCTCAGAAGGTACTTCTATTCTCCTACACCAAACTATCATTCCATGGATGATCTAAGGCCCTGTCCCAGTTGTGTTAAGCCAGTGAACCAGCTCTGGTCGTACTCCCCATGACTTTTCTGCATTACCAGAAAAGGCTATCTGTACTGGAAGTAATTTTTCCCAGGTGTGTCCTCTAGCTTCACTCCCAAATATTTATTTTTTTCATATATTTCTAGTTTTTCTCCGAGCAATTGTACTATTACTTACAGGAGAGCTACTCACTCTGTGATAATATTATTAATTTTCAATAAAGCTGTTTTTGGAACGAAACGTTTGTAATTTATTTAGTGTGAAATCCGCAACATTTCCATAATATAACGGCAGGAGAAAAACCCAAAAATTGAATTTATTTGTCGAATAATAATAGTGATATTTGAAATATTGCTAATGAATTAATTTGCATTACAATTCGCTGATGTGTAGAATATGCAAGTTTGCCATTTTGTTAAATGATTAGTTAATTATTATTATCCCTATTGTTTATTTTATTTTAATTAAAATGTGTTTTCTTTAAAATTAAAAAACATAGAGATCATTTGAATGATTGTTCGTTGTTATTGTAGTCATCATGGGAATAAGTTTTTTACTCCAGCACGTATCTGATTGACATGGGCATATGCTTATTGGGTCCCAAGTAGCCGGTAGTTCAAAAATAGCGTGCTTATTGGGTCCCGAACTTTAGTCCTACCTGAATAATAATGTATGGATTCGGTCCCAGCCACCTGTTGTTAAACCAAATGAAAAACAGGTAGTAAAACTAATTTAAAAATTTGATATATTATTTATTACATTGAAATATTATTGTAAAGGTATACATTTTAGGATTTAAAAAAAAGGTAAAAATAAAATAGAAACACATATACATAAGATATATTATATATATACATATACAATTAATTATTAATAGAACAATAAAATGAGATACATTTAATGAAAAAAAATCGACTTATTTTTCCTTTTTCATATTCGTCAATTTTTTTTGCTATGAAATTTTCGCGATTTTTTATTTTATTATTCCGCGTTTTATACATAATATGTGTACTTTGCATTTTAACATAGGTCTCCATTTGAAATTCTTTTAGTTTTTCAATAAAAACAAATATATTCGGGTGGGCTTTATAAAAAGAATTATTAAAATGGCTATGAAAGGCATTCGTAGTGCGAGTAAGATCCGCTGAATTTTTTGCCCAAAGGGATGGAGGAAATAAAGATTCTTCAGATATATAATTTTCAATTAAATAATCGCAATATTTTTTTATGTTTTCCTGGTCTGGTGCTATTGAAAGCAAATCAAAAATAAAACAATCACTCACTTCCCTAGGAGGTAAATACGTTAAAGCAAAGGTCATCCTTAGCCATCTACCAACTTCAGAAGATTCCTCGCTGTACATTGATATTAAACCACATTTTTGTATTTTTTTATACCATGACTGTGCAAGGTGAAATCGACAGCCAATAACATGGGCTTTTGGCCTAACTTTTTGAATAGCAGTATGAATACCTATTTCAAAATCTATAACTGCCTCAGTGATATGTAAGCTAGTAGAGTGTTTTAAAGCGATATCTTCGAGAATATTAAATAATTTTTGATAAGTTGAACTACATTTATTAGGCAACAATGAAAACACTAAGGGAATGTAGTGTCCATTAAAATATCCATGTATAGTAAAGAATTGGCAAAAAAATTGTGGACAATAATTAAATGTGCCGTCTAAATAAATTCGATTTTCCCAAAAATTCAATATTTGACTTGCATGAAAATACAACGATCTGGTCTATTTTATTACTAAATAAGATAAATGGTTCACCAGTATTTGTTCCAATGTTTTTGTTTTTTAAAATATCGAAAGTTTCATCGATGTTTTTTGGCAATGCCGGCTGCATTTTCCTACGGGAGCAGTACATATACCTTCTAATATTTGCTACGTCATTTGTTGTAATGGTTGATGGCAGATTCTCTTGAAGTACACGACGAATAATTTTTGCAGGCTTTTCGGACAAGTCTTCAACTGCCTTGCGTTTGCAAGAAGAGCTTACAATTTGGCGATTCAATTTTTCTATATTTGCGCTATGACAATGCTCTTCAATATGTTTTGTCAAAGTTATATCTTTCGATTCACCCAAACTAAGTATATATGATTTACACTTTTTATTTGTACATATCCAACGCCTTTCTCCACTTTTTAAGCACTTTTGAAAACTATATTTAAAGTTATTTATCACTAACATTTGTTTTCCTTTTTCACTTAAAATAATATTTATATTCATTTTTAAAATGTTTAAAACAACAGACAAATTGATCTGAAATATGAAATGCACTCGATGAAATATAAACAATGAATGAAATAGTATTTAATTTAAACATTCAGATACAATAAAAAGAGGGAGGATTGGATTTCCGAAAAGAGGTACATTTCCCCGAAGAATATCTTCAGGTAGTTAAGTACCATTGGGACCCAATACGCCTATAGATAAAGGGATTAAAATTTACACATTTTAATCTATGACCTGCCGGGACCGAATCCATCCACACCGATTGACATTTAAATCAAACATTTCTCCTTACCAAACAATACTACAATAAAATACCCTGTTTCTCGCTAAGGAGGAATATTTCATTCAAATATTCAATTTTGAATCTTTATATTGGGTTACGCCAATAACTGCATGTATAATTCCTGATGAAACACCCTGTATATCAACCAAAAAACGATGAAAATGTAAACAAAACTCCCAATTGAATTCATTCGTATGCATGCAATGTGAATTGGGAGAGATTTAGTTTAAGTATAAAGTAATAGATTCATCTGACACTTCCCATTTCCTAGGATGTCATTTGAAGGTAATCTATTGTTAATCTTATTATTTAGGAGACCCATGCCTGTTAATATCCGTTATGCAAACTATATTATTAGATATGGTTTGAACCCCATAAGCAGAAGCTGAAATATTGATATTATAATCAATCTTAAATTATTGGAATATTTGTTAGAAACAGTTTGTTATATATTTGAATTGAATTTACTATTTGGACCTTCACACTGTGGAATCTACTCAAATTAATGTTAAAAATAAAAATAACTGTTTCCAATTAATTCCACTATTTGTGAATAGAAAAAAAGATATGATTTTACAAATATTGAAGCTTGTGTATTATTAGCCCTATTGGAATATTCTTGATATTTTTTTTCCAATTTAATATCAAATATATCTGTGCAATTTATATGGGAAACCATTAAAAACTTCATATTGCGGGTAATATGATATCTCTGAAAATATTTCATAGAGAATATCTTCAGCAACTTATATCATTCAAAGGTTCAGTTTCCACGATAGACTTTTTTAAAAGAGTCGGGCTGGAGAATGTTTTCTAGAGTTTTTAGGACCACAATAGATCTGAACATAGGAATAGTGGAATATGTCAAAAGCCACCTCATAAAATCTATCTATCTATCTAATATCTTTCAAAACAGAGAGCAATGTAAGTGTGAAATTGTTAAATGTGGAAACAAAAAGTTTAGGATCTATGTACTTGTAATGCTGTCTATATTGGTCAAACTGGTGGATATTTCGAAATTATACACAATGAACACTCAAGAACATACAGCTGAACACGAACATTTCATTCCATTCCACAACATACAATAACACCTAATACAGAACTAGACATACTATATACTTGTAATAAAAAACAAGAACTTTACTCTGGAAACTCTTCAAAAGATTCGTGCTATTGTGACTCACATCTCACTTTCAAAAGAAGTTATCGGTAGGGTTATGCAGTTATAAGCTTTCAATTTTGTTTTTCGTCGATTTCCTTCTTCTCCTTCACGGTTTTATAAATACTATAATAGATACTTGTGGCCTTCCTTAATTTATTATTTATATCTTCATCTCTCTTTCCGTCATCCGTTGAGATGATTCCTAGGTATTTAAAACATGTAACTTGTTCGAGCTACCTTTCCTTTATCTTCTTCTTTTTAGTAAGTAATCATATATTTTGTTTCTTTCGTATTGATTTTCATTTTTAGTTTCAGTATATCCTTTTGTCATATATTTACTAAGCATTGCATTTTACTATTCGTGTGTGCTATTAGAACTATATCATCTAAAACTTTTTTTAGCATGTTGTGCTGAGACTTTTTTTAAACTCTTTTTAAACTCTGTTGTGACGTTTAACTGTTTTTTTTTTAACCTACTGTCAAACTGGATTTTTGTTTTTATTTTATTGACATTTAAATAACAGTTACATCGGCCTAGCCGCTTACTGTTGATACAATAATAATAATAATAATAATATATGAAAAAGTGTATATTTTAATTGGTCTTAAATCTGGATATACTATAATCGTGATATTTTCCTCAGCCTGATTTCGGGCTCTTTATTAACGATTCCCTTATTATTATAAAGAGTAATGGACTTGTTTAATTCCTTTTTCCATGTGAAACGGTCCACATCTTTCGCCACTTACTTGAATTTGTGTTATCACTTCGTTCTTTATTGATTTTACAACTTGATGTATTTCTTTGTTATAATATACTATATCTTTTTCAAGTTTTCCACAATATTTCTCAGTTGATCGTGTCAAAGACTGCCTTTAAATTCTTCATTTACTTTCTGAATATTCTCAAGTCTATTTGCCTCGTTTTTACTAAGCTGATAATTCTTCCTTCCTTTTTTTCTTTGTTTGTCTTTGACAATTCATGACATGAAAATTAAGTTTGGAATGATTTTTTTGTGAATTTCATGAAACTATTTGCAGATGAGCAAATGATTTTATCAGAAAACTAAAAGTCGACTATATAGTCGATTGCTCGTCTTAGGAACTGTATTTTACGAATTTTCAGCATTTTTTCATGTCACAAAATTTGTTTTATTGTGAACTATAAAGATATGAAATTATTTTGAGACTCTACATTTTCTCCGATAAGTCTACCAATACTTTATCATTACACTACATGACGATTTATGCAATGAAACTCAGTTATATTAAACGAAATCTATTCAAAACTATTCAATTTACTAAAATTAATCCTTAAAAAAACCTTTCAGGTCTTTCCTCGGCAAAATCAAATCTCGAACAGACACAAACATCTGCTCTAAATCGTTTCCAGTATCATATTCTAACGACTTCAAATTCAAAACGCGACAGGTGGTTACCGATAAATATAAACAAACAATGTATTTTTAATACACCTACCTATCTAATACGAGAACAGGATAGATAACATAAACATCATTTAATAGGACATAAACTGAAATGCTTTAGACTTACGCATAACATCCCAGTAGTTTTTTTTATACAGATCACGTAATTTCTTATGGAACCTTCCTGGATTACACAAGTACGACAAGGAAAATATCAGAAAAACAGCTTGAAAGAGAGAGAAAGTATAACTGTTTGCGCGCATCGGAGGCGTGCACTCAGGTCTAGGGGATGGCCGAATGTTGATTGTCCTTTACAGAGAGAAAGAGAATTCACTAGTAGGTGGTATTCAGAACTTGAAAGAGAGATAAAGTGTAACTGTGCGCGCGCATCGGAGGCGTGTACCCAGGTCTAGGGGATGGCCGAATGTTTATTGTCCGTTCTGAATACCACCTACTAGTGAATTCTCTTTCTCTCTGTAAAGGACAATCAACATTCGGCCATCTCCTAGACCTGGGTACACGCCTTCGATACGCGCGTACAGTTATACTTTCTCTCTCTTTCAAGCTGTTTTTCTCATATTTTCCTTGTCGTACTTGTGTAATCCAGGAAGGTTCCATAAGAAATTACGTGATCTGTACACAGATCGCGAATAGTCTATTCAAGGCATACAATTTACACAAGTACGACAAGGAAAATATGAGAAAAACTACTTGAAAGAGAGAAGAATAATTGTGCGCCGTCAGCTGTTGCCAAATGTACTGATCTGTAAAATTTAGTCCCAATTTTTGTCGGCAACAATGTTAAATACCAAAAATTGTTAAATCGAAAGCAATGTACTTATAGATTTTATTTATCACAGATTGTAATTTGTCCAAATTTTTTCTTGAACTATATTATTTTATTCCTATTTGTGTGCAAGGAGACGAAGAAGTGGCTGAGGAATCAGCACCTCGCTCATTGGAATGCTCTGCAGGGTCCTAGACAATCCAAACTTCTACTGAAGGGATAAACTGATGGACACGCCAGAGCAGCCACTGAACTACCAAGGAGTAGGATAAGGAAGATAGCAGGACTCCTAACAGGGCACTGCTGTATGAGGAAACTCCTCCACAACTTAGGAGTAGAGGAAAGTTCCCTATGTAGGTGTTGCGGCATGACTGACGAAACGTCAGTCCATGTTCTCTTAAAGTGTCCACACTGGGCTGTACTACGCAGGCGAATCTTCGGAGTCCCTGTTATGGCCCCTGGAGACACAAGCAGACATCCATTGAAAAAGGTTGTGGCCTTTATTGAAGGGCTCAGTTTCATGGATGTCTAGGTAGTAGGAATGGCACAATGGACCCGCCAGTGGCCTCAGTGCCGGAACCTTGGCTTAAGTTGTCCAGGACAAGGCTCGCCTGCACATTTAGTAGTAGTAGTAGTAGATCTCACTTATTTTTCAAAAGTCAATAGTATTACCAATCTCGAATTTCTCCCAATAAATACGGTGTTATCCCGTGCTTAGTCAAATGAAAAATAAGTTATTTATTCCTTATAAAGTACTAAACATTCCGAACTGGCAACGCCGTTTTCATATCAGATCGGTAGCTGGAACAGAACACACACCAAACGGTGACTGCAGACAATTATTCTTTTCTGTCTTTCAAGTAGTTTTTCTCATATCTTCCTTGTTGTGCTTGTGTAAATCGTATGCATCGAATAGACTTTTCGCGATCTTCATATCCAAGCTAGAAGGGGCGGATTTCGAAAACGCGTTTCATTCAATATCTCGTTAACCGTGAATCGTAGTACAAAAATAGTGGGGATCATTTTCACGGGTAATCATTTTTATAAATTTGTTTTCTGTATAACACATACGTTTTATTATAGCGCTCCAAGCTTCCACCACTTTTAATGGAGCATTAACCGTTATATATACAGTGCTTTTCAGATAAAAGTATCCACCTTTAATAACTTTTGTAATACTGGTATTTAGAAAAAATCCAAAAACACGTCAATTTATGTTGAAAAGGGCAAGCATTATGGCTTATTTAAACTTACTGGAAAATCCACCCCCTCACCCCTAGCAGCATCCCCTTTATTTTTTCAAATTACTTTTCATATTTTTTATGTAAAATTTGGATACTCCTCTTTGAGCTGATTTCAAAAATGTATAATACTTGTAGGTTAAGTGGTTAGTTTATAAGATAACAAATTTTTCTTTTAAGAGCACAAATTTTACTTATTTTTTACTTTCACCTTATTTGCCTGTACTAAAATGGGTTGTACAACAGTTCAAGCTCTTTAATCTTTTTAACTGTGCTATTTATTCTACTTAAAAAATCCAAACAACAAAAAACTCTACTTTTTATTAAAGTTTGACATTGTCAACTAGAATTTGTTGTCACTATTGATAGTGTAATTTGATACATTATTTATTTTGTTTCTCTGAAATGGTTTACTCTTTGCAAGAAACAATTGAAATTGTTGGTTTATACTACCAAAATAATAATTGTGCAAGAG
>CAJUYI010005190.1:0-16288 GCA_910591695.1 Galerucella pusilla
GAAAGTGCTTTAATACAACTAAATGCAGATAAATGTGTAGCTAGTATTTCAGCCGAATGTAGTCAAATTTGGTTACCAATGTTAGAAAGAGAAATTTCCAATAATCAATTGGAACGCTACCGAAACGTTGAAGTAAAGAATTTAAAAATATTGTGGTTTAATTTCCCAAAAAATTAAAAAAAGAATGAATAATATACCACAAGGAACATACAGAAGATATTTTGATTTTTTTGTTAAAAATTTGAGCAACGCGTGGGGAAAAAATAAATTCGCCATTTTTGTAAGATGCCCATTAGAGCTTTGAAAAAGCAAAGACAGGGTGAAATTTTTTATATGTACATTATTGAAATATGGGAACAGACACTTTGTAATGAACATTTGACATTTCTCATAGGGGTCTCCACACGAAGTAGTAGTATGTACAGTTTCCCGTAACACCATACGAGGTAATTCAGAAAATATGAACTCAACTTTTATTTTTGTTATTTCAAGATAATTCAGTTAAATATATTCAACACACAAATCTTTTCACACACTCAAAACTCTGTTGAAGTCTATCCATGGAGCCAAGGTTTATTTAAAATGCTTCCCTCTAATATTAACTTCAAATCTATGACCACTTCACTAATAATGTATTACGGGACACCGGTCTATAAAGTCTATTTCAAAGTTCTGTTTTTTATGTTCCCAAAATATTTTACTATTTAATATGACACTGTTTTTTAACAACGCTTTGTCACGCTATTTCTACACCCTAATTTTCTGTCGCGTGGAAATCGGAAAATTGAAAGTGTACAGCTCATTATGATTTCAATTTTAGGACCTCAATAAATGAATGCTTTATTCCGTAGATCGTTTTTACCGTGAGATATAGCCATTAGCCATAGATTACCAAAAAAATATATAGCATAATCATTTCAATGACAATTTCAACTGGAAGAAATAATGCAATTCCATTATACAGGGGGATTCATATGTAAATGGCCAAATTATTATTAAACATTAGACAAAAATAATGATATATTACTCAAAACAATGGGTCTAATTCTGCTCCTTAATGAGATATGGGATGTTGGAGTGAAAAATAGAAAATAGTTTTTGTTGATAAATCAGTTATTTTTCTAGATAATCAGTTGAAACATTATTATTCATTAGTTTACGCTATACTGAATAGATGAAATCAGCTACAAATTCACTACTTCTACTTATTCAATTTCATTATTTTTACATACTAACTATACTTCTTATCTTAAAAATATTACATGTTTTAGAGATATTTGAATTTTACTAATTCACTACATTGATCATATTTGTGCCTTCTGAAAATTACTTTTGCATCACCCTGTACATAAACAGTTTCATCGTTAGACCTTGATTTTACATTAATAATGGTAGTGTTATACTTGAACCCGTTATGTTGTCGCACCTTGCAATAATTTTCATGAAGGAAAATTAACAATAATAATCTTCGCTGGTACAATTAATGTTTGAGTACTGCTGAAGTTTCCGACGAACAGATCACCTTATCGCCATAACTTTTTAATCCGAAAGTGGTGAACTAAGAGCGGCCCGTAGTCGATCATTTTTGGTATTGTTATTTTATACATTTTTGTTAAGTAAACCATGTTCCTGAAATACAATTTGACAAAATACAAACGATTATATGGCTATGCAAGTACATGCAAAAACGGGGGCATTTTAAACTAAACTGGTTATAAAGAGTTGTAATGTTTTTCTTATTTATTTGAACTGTTTTTACCGTGGGATCAGTAGTGCATCTCCAGGGCGGTACCTTTGAAGTTTAAAAGTAACTGTCGGCCATGTTTTCTGGATAAATGTCAGGTCAGGAGCCAGCGTTATGGGAACGACAGACTCGTACTTGAAAATTTCTTTATTGTAACAATCCAACAAATGAGGATATTTTTCGTAATTTTCGTTTGTTAAATGTTGATATATTATGACTTCATTTATGTCCATACTTAAAAAAAAATATGTTATAGACTATGCTTTTTTAAACACTCTGCCTCATATGACTTTTGTGTGTTCCTCTCGTAGATATTTAAAAAATGGGGTTTGGTATGGAAGTAAATGAAACAGCATGTCAATAATAATATTTATCGTCCTTACATCTGGTTCCAAAATTTTTCACCAAAGAGAAACATACCTTTGTGAAATGAAATGAAAAGAAGCTATCGTTTGTCTTCGCTCTACTATTAAAACAGCCTGTCACTGCACATACATGTCCTGCCATTGCAAAAGATTATTAAAAAAGTCACAAATATCTATATTCAGTGAAATAAGGCTTTACTATTTAAATGTTCCCACTAATCTCACTCAAAAAACAATTTACAAAACACCTGTTCACACATACAATGAGAAATAATGCAATTAACATCCGTTCGTGACGTTTTCTTCTTCCTTCGTTGATCGTGCTGAGTAATGTCAGAAGTCAGAACTGTCAAATAGCTCGAACGTACATATTCCATTGGTTGGATTCAAACCAGACAGTGACAGGAGAATGCACCACACTCCTTCTTCTCGATTGGTCTAAATATTTTATCCTCAGAAAATGGCGTCAAGTATGCGCAGTCAAATCTGCGCGACTTTTGCCGCGTGTCTAAGATGCACTACTGTTTGTTAGGTATACTGTGGTCGCATTCATAGTTTGCGACAGGACCGGCTTCTGATTCAGTATTTTGAGTTCGTAACAGAGTGTTAGTTAGCGGTTAATTTTTTGTGATACCGTCCAAAAAGACACTTGAGTTTTTGCTTGCTTGTTGAGAAATCAAACCTGTCAGTTATTTGCGTGGTCGTAGCGAGTTTATTTATTAATAAAACTCTTAAATAAAATTGAAAACCGTTTTTGATTGTTGTCACTAATTACCATTTGAAAATATAAAGTTATAACTGGGCATAAAATTCGTTACAGGGTGTATTTATGAATATAAAATTGCAGTTGAGTTATACAATTCAAATGATGAATATATTTCATTGAATTGTTTCATACTGTATAACTTACACGAAGATACTGAGTAATGTACACTGCAAGTTAAAAGGACAGAATTTGTTCAATTTGTCACGAAATAAACAAAATTTGGACTCTAGTGGGTCAATCTGTATAAGTACCGTACTGAAATTGCCAGTTCTCCAGGACTTGGAGAAGGAGTATGGTGTTATTATTAAATTAGTAGGATAAATATTAATTATCAAAATTATTACATAGAAACTCATTTATTTTGAAAAAGGAATTTAATTTAGAAAACCATACATTACTTTCTGTCTTATATTGACGAATTTATTTTTGAACCAGCTTTATTATACAGTAAACTATATAACATAGCTACATTGTAACAGTGTAACATTCAAATTGCCGCCCTAAAAGATCCAATATATATCTTGCATATTTATGTTGTTTTATAATGATCTATAAAATACAACGATTTATGGTTAAATAATTTGAAATTCTTGCAGCTTCTCACGAAAGTGTTACTTTAAATCACAGATTCAATCGGACTAAAAAAATACAATGTAATTGTTTGTAAAATTATTAAATTATTAACCTGCCAAATAGAGATAATACCAAATGACCAAACAAATTTCAAAATAAGTTTTTTAATTATGTTTTTCTTTGGTTTATGATAATACGGAATCTTTTTATAGTTAAGAAAAAAAAAACTCTACCTAGAAAACCGATTGCCCGACATATAATGCAGTAATTGCAATTATATATATTATGAATTCCCTTCATTTTGTAGAAAAAGTAGAAGTTGACTTGCATTAAGTCGGCTCGACTCGTAGAGAAATAAATAATAAAGGCTGATTCATGCAACGCATTATAATTACATTGTCATTACATTATAACTACACTTGATAGTATATTACATAACGTGTGTGGTAAGAAGCATTTTACGCACGAATAGAAAAGTTACGCACGAGTGCGTAATTCCGTGAGTGCGTAAAATGCTTTACAACACGAGTTACGTACTATACTTTACCTACGACCTACTTGTACTTGTATTTTTTTAAGAAACATAGGAAATAACAGTTACATAATTAGAGGTGCTTGGTAAACTCCATCTCTATTACCAATTAAATAAGCACATTAAAGAACCAACGTTTAATCATTATTAATATATTATTGATAATCGAAAGTCCATCTTTCAATTATAATCAATACATATACTTAGCCCTTTGAGCTTTTCATAGTTAAACATGGCCGTATTGAATGTTTTTAAATAGTAAATTTTGAATAAAATGGTGACGTCTATTGACAGTTGCTAAGATGTTGCTAGGGAAGCCGTGCGATTTACTTTACAGCTGTGCGTTTTTTTTACAGTGCGTAATAGACGTCATTACATTGATACCGACTGTGTGTTATTGATTGATTACAGGGGGGGTCGTAGGTAAATTACATTATCACTGCCTAAGGCTACGGTTACTATGGATGCGAATTCTGACGAAATTTTGTTCTGACTACTTCTGATCAGTTCGTACGAAGTCGTCCAAACGAACAAACGCCCCCTGTCTAATGAGTTGGTTTACAGTGGAAACGGATTAGACGTCAGAATGGACACGATATCGTCAGAACGATTTGAGCGTTCAAACAAGTTTGATTTTTTCGTGCGACCAGCGACTGTTTGGTGCGTTGAATTGCACTTTAAAGTAACAGCCAGTCTTTGTTGTGCTGAAATACATTTCCGAAAATTTGAGAACTTTGTTATTTTGTCTTCTACCCCCTTCAGGATGTATTCAAATGTTGATGGTCTCATCCTAAAATATTCAAAAAACTTTTCTGGTTCGTCGCACAAATCTTTAAACAACATTTTAAACTCTCCTTTCTCGTCTCTACTAACAAATATCTTGTTAACATGTTCTGTTTTTTCCACTATTCAATAGCAATATCTTTAATAACGGGCTTTCAAGTAAATATTCTTCATCGAGTTCATCCATTTCACTGGGCAACTTTGACACGTACTGAGTGCTAGAAGATCAGAATACTCTCGCAGTGTAACCACATTGTTCGGACGAGGTTTTCGGACGTACTCGTCAGAACAAAATTTCGTCAGAATTCGCATCCATAGTAACCGTAGCCTAATCAAACCAGTTCATGGAACGAATTAATTATGAACTGACAAGACTGGCAATTGATAAACAATTATTTGAATTGTATGTGGTTGTGCTAGAAGGTCAGTTATTTGCAATTATTTGTTAGTTATGAGGTTCTCTCAGCAAAAAAGTGTTGGAATATATCAGTTTCTCTACTTTTGAAAGTATTAGTGGCTGCTCGAAATAGAAGGAGACCTCGAAATGACAGCTGTAACATTTTTATTAAAGTAATTATAATTTATAGTTGAAAGTAGACCAACTTCTTAATGCAATAGTGTAATTGAAATTCAATGATGTGGTTGCATGAACATCATAATATAGGAAAATATAGTAATTAACTTTTTCTAATGTAAATGTAGTTATAATATAATGAAAATGTAATGATAATGAACGTTGCATGAATCCGCCTTAAGAGAACTGTTAAACGTGTAGCGTTCTGTGGCATAAACATACCACTAGCGCCTACCTTGGATGCAGGTATGAACTATCACTTAAGACGCGGCCTTTTTGAATTTTTAAACTCTGAGGATACGCATATTTTACAATATTTGCAATTAAATTATTTTGCACTATAATTTTTTTGTGTTGAATGATTTAGCTGCAAATATCGTATTGGGTATTTAATAATATTCTAGAAAATGATGGTAGGAGATTTAAAAAAAATACTGTGAAAGAGGAATTTATTATTGGTTTAACGAGCTGGCTTGTTTCCTCTATCTGTAGTATCTCTTTGTTAATTTGGTCCTGACCTCAAATAAAAATATTGTTTTCCTAATGGGAGGCAGAGTTTGTTAGTTCAGTTAGTTGCTGTGAGGCGCCATGCGCCAACAGGTTGCGCACAAACTTTGTTCCATCTCATTGCATTATGTTTTAAAACCTCTTATTCTTTCTCTATGGTTCCTTTTCTAACTCGCGCACATAACTATGATTTCCGTTGTGTAATATATTTTTTTCCGAAATCAATATTATTTTTTATAAACCTAACCTTGAACGGATCGTGCTTTCGATATTCCTATACAGCGTGTCCTAAAAACTTGGATACACATTGAAAATTTACAAAAATCTTGAAAGTTCTACACGACTTGGAAATAAGTTTGTACATATTACAATACGTTCTATATAGAGCCAAATATTCGTCGAAAACTTTTAAAAATGTCAATAAAAGATTATCTTTATTATGTATTAGTAACTATTGTGTGCTATTTATCGAAAGCATGTTTGCTCAATTTTTATTTTGACAAACTTAACGTTTATTGGGAATAATCCTGGTCATTTGTTATTATAGTCAGTATGAAATAAAAAATTCAAAGGACCCCTTGTCGCTGCTTTTGGCGATTATCGGTTCTTTGGGATTTCTTTTTTGTATTTCACATTGTCTTTGGATAAACTATACTAAAAAACAATATTTGTTTTGTATCGTTTTGAGTTGGTGGTTGCGGTATTTTTTTGTCCAATGGAACGAGATAACATAAATACTGATGTGTTTTTCAGTCACATATGCATGCACGTTGTTATATGACACCAAATGGATAAATAATTTACAATATGGTGATAAATAAAGGCAATTTTAGGTTTCGAAAGAATGCTAATTTTCTTTTTAATCGAAAATTAACATTTTTTGTTAGTCTACACAATTGTTGTCATTTATATTGCCAGGAATCTTCTAAGATAGTTATTTATGTATCAATGATAAAAAAACTGTCTGTTATAGTCGAGTCTGTAAATTGATAACAAGCAGGCGAGACAACAGACAGTTATTCGCCGAGGTGCATATTCAATTTTTTTGTCGACCTTCACAAACCGAATAAAAAAATTATACTCCGTTTCACACAAGTAAAAGCCACGTGAAGTATGTAAAATGCGCAGAAATCAAAATATATCTATGTCGCACAGTTTAACACAAATTAAAAGTAGGTGCTGAAAACATAATAGAAAGAGCATTTTAATAAACCTGAATCACATTTATAAAATTTACTGGATTGGGAGTATATTCCGAAAGGATAGTGCTCATACTACTCTCTACTCTATTGGGAAAAGTAGAATTCGATAGATGGCTCTCTGAAATGTCAACGTCATCTTAGCAACGAGTAAAACAAATTAGCTGCCGTATAAGCCCTTTGATATTTAAGTGGTTTTATTTTGCTGTTTTAGTTATTTTCAGTGTGTGTTTTGTAAAACGTTTGCTTTTTCTATGATTGTGCTTTAGTATTTTGTGTTGTTAAACTAAATTTTGA
Organism: Galerucella pusilla; assembly: GCA_910591695.1. Classification (NCBI taxonomy): domain Eukaryota; kingdom Metazoa; phylum Arthropoda; class Insecta; order Coleoptera; family Chrysomelidae; genus Galerucella; species Galerucella pusilla. The sequence continues at coordinate 7,341 of CAJUYI010005190.1, forward strand.
CTCCTAATATTTTTATTTTTGGAGTAATAGGTATGGTTGATATTTGTGAAAAGTACAACAAGCGTTCAATTAACTGTTTAGTTTTAGGTCTGATTTCGTGTTTTTATTTCATTTTTGATATAATAGACTACACGCATATTTCATATTTTGCTTGGAAATTAATTTATAATAGTAAATATGTTATCAAAAATTACTAATAATAGGAAATAAACCAGTTTCCATTGGAAATTACTCCCAAATTTTAAAATAAAATTCAAATTTCAATGCACTTTCCGACCACAACCCGACGATTTCCGAACGCTACCGATGATACGTGTGTTGTAATATCTCTTGTTTCTTTACTTATGTCAATATGGTCGGTATTGGATTAGGTTATGTGTAGTTGTTGTGTGTTTATATTGTATTTTAATCAACTATTAATTGCTTCATCGACGTAAATATATTATAACATAACCTCTTCCATAATATCTCTGATTATATAAGAATATCACCTCTGAAATGATTACAGTTGAGTTAAATAGAAAAGCACAGTTTTAAACTTGTCACTGACACAAAATTAAACAAATAAAGTACGAATTTCCGATAATTACGTTGACTTGCATATAATACAAAAACAATGCAAATCGAATTATTTTACTCGTTGCGACAGTTACAATTTTTCCCGTCAGAGGTCTCATTGAATTCTACTCCGCCCAATTCCTCGCAGTTGTTGTGCCCAATAAGGAATTAAGGCATGTGTAAATATCGAATTATCATTGGTCACAGGCCATAGCGAAAGTACTTAGTGGATACATATGTTTGTTAAACTGATTTTTACACCAAATGCATATTGTATTTTATGTGTTGTATTTAAAAGCTTTGGTAATTCCAAATCATCAGCAAACATTATTACTGAGTATTGAAATGTTCAACATTTATCAAGTGTTTGCATAAAATTGGACGATGTAATGACCCAAAGAAGTTAAATACGTAACTATTATTTGTATTATTCCTGTAAATATAAATGACAACACCGATAGATATATATAAATAGCATTGTTGCAATTCTGATTTGATTGCAAAGAATTTAAATATCACGCCGATCTCACAAGTTTTTTATTTAAATGAAAAATTAAATTAATTGAGTCCACAGCCTATTATCCACAGTATAAATTTTGAACTTGGCTAGGTTTGTAAAGTGGAATGTTTGTGTGTATTAGAAAATAATTTTTTTAAATGCCAAGAGATGGATACAAGGCTCTAAAGGTAGAGTAGAATTTAAGCATTTTATTTTCCGAAATAAAAAAATTGTAGATACGTCACCAAGAATTGTTATAAATGGGTACATATATATTAATTTTGATAGAGACTTAAGGAAAAATATGCGTTATTGTATATAGAACATTTTGCCGCAATAAGTATAAATGAAATAAAGAGTACTCATACATTTGAAAAAAAAGGGATACAGTTATATTGTTTTAAGAAAAATACAGATCAAATTTCACTTTTTTTGTGCACTTATCCTAGCTTTTTTAAGTTTTTGAATTTGATAGAAAGTGTATAAACCTAATACCTTACTGTTTTATGACGTCACCGCACTCTATAGGTAATTTTCAACTGGCAGTTTTGCGCGCGCTTAAATGCTATGAGTTTTAAACCCTTCTAACTTCTTTAAACTTGGGAATTTGAAAGAATCCTCCAGTGGATGATATATTAGCTATACCTAGATTATAATTTCGGTAAAATAAAAAATGTGCTAGATGTATATTCGCAACAAAGAGAAATGTAACTGAAAATACTTGAATACTTTCAAAATGCTGATGTTTTTTCGTGTATCTAGGCACATTTTTGTATTATTTAAATAAATATAACAATAAAATTAATCACTTTTCATAAATAATAATTGACCGTAAACAACAAAGCACATACCTGACGAGAAATGTCAGTGGGACATTGGAAAAAGACGTAAGACACATTGCCAATACCAAAGGTACGTCTCTATCCTATTTTAAATGTTCTAATTCGCGCTTGCGCGTAATCTAAACATCAACTATTCAAATGTTTCTAGTCAAAGATTAGGGTTAACGTTTGTAATAAATTTTAACGGTTCATTGTTGTGATATTTTGATTAGGATTAATCACAGACCTGCCTTTTTTTTCATTTCTTCCAACATAATGTGTTGGAAGGACATAAACAATTGATGACGCCCATCACCCCAATGAATTGGGGGATATTAATATTGCCATTCTTCGAATGTAACATTTTATATTTTAAGTATCCAATGGTGTTTAGACGGTATCCTAAAAGACACTCACAGCTTCTTAAACTGCACAAGTTCAAAATTTTGAATGATAATTTTTTCAAGAAGGGGAAGGAAAAATAATAATTCCATTCACCCTTCCCCTTCATGAAGGTAGTCATTTAATATTTTGAACATGAGCATTTTAAGGAGGTGTCGTGAGTGTATTTAGCATCTCGTGGTGTTTAGGTTTGTATTCTCCGAAGCTCATACGTTAACTAATAGCAATAAATCATACGTAAGTTTGATAGTTAGGTTAAAATTTTAAGGGTTTTTTAGTCTAGGAAACGAGTTGCGACTTTTATAAGGTTAAAATTTATTAATGCAAATTAATTATACTTGAAACACGAATAAAACATAAGCAGAATACGAAGGATGTTTATTATAAAGATCAGATAGTCTCAATGAAGTTGACTAACAGGGTTTGAGCACAGATTATAAAGAGTAAAGATACGAATCCCGGTAAAACGTCAAACGATTTTCAGCTCCGTCGTCAATGACCTTGGACCTTTAACTCGGTATGGCCGCGATGTTGCCGGTTTAAAATATTTTCTAAATTTCTTACCAAATTGCACTGTTGACTCGGGGACAATAACAATTGTCGGATCTAGTTGTTTTTGGAAGTTTCCACCAAATATTTAAAACTGCGTCATGAATTAAAACAATAATCATAATCGAATATATGTATATTTATGTATTTATTTAATACATATATATACATTCCTATGATTTGTTATAAATAGTCATTACTCTTGGGAGATTAATTAATAAATACATTTTTATGTAACACAAATAATCACAAAAATCAACCAAATTCTAAAGTACAAATAATTCTTAATTTATTTACTATCACACCTATAATTTGTAGCACCAAAGTCAATATCAAAAAAATTACAATTTCTTATATCATAGGCCGGGATATTAAATTATATATTCTTATTCCTTGGAAATCGAAATAACTTTATTTTTCTTTCCGAATAAAATTTATTTGGACAGTCTGTATGAACAATACACTCCGCCGTGTTGTTTATTCATTTTTTAAGAATAATAGTCTATACCACTATATTTTTATAGTTAATATTACCACAACGCACAATCGATTAGTCAAATAACACAATTAATATCGCCGATTGAACACCTTCAAACAATGAAGCAAACAAAAATGGCGTTATGAATTTTGAGCGCAGATTACATGTGATTTTGAGCATGTTTTGGCGTTTTTTAGGTTAGGTTAGCCGTCACCGTTATTGTGCATGGTCTGTGAAAAAAAGTATATATTTATGGTTTGATTTTTATACATTATAATCTTTTTAATTGTATAATTCTTTTAATGTTGATAACATTGATTTAAAACAAGTAATTATCGAATATTTGTATCTGTATAACTATCACACTTGAAAAAATGCTTTCAAAATATTTGACCTATGATCGTAAATTGAAGGAAATATTATGCAAATTGACAACCCTGTTAAGAAATTTCGCGAAGCAGCCCGAATGGAGTCGACTGAGACGATGGGTATGTCCAACCATCTCTCTCTTTTTACTGTTCTCTGTCAAGCTTTCGTATCTGTTCTCTTTATAATCTGTGGCTTGAGGTTATTGGCTTACTTATTTTACAATAACATTTACTTATTTAACAATAAGCGGAAAATGTTGATGATGAATTCCAATAGGTACCTATCGATAGAGTACAGTTTCACAATTATTTAAGAATACATCGAACAAGATATTTCTTAATATTCCAGCTATAAATAGAAATAACTTTACTTCAAATTGGGGTTATTAAATTTTTAATGATATCATTTGTAAATGAGTACTCTTTATCAAGTGAACTTAGTCCATTGTTGTCATAACTGTTTCGGCAAAAATACGGCTTTTTTTTATAAACTCATAGTTTAAGATTAAGAATCTACTTTAATGAAAAATTCTTGCATTTGAGCTTTCCGCGCGCAATTCTTTTGCCGTAAGTGGTAAAAACACCCGTCCGTCCTTTATAAGTAAAACAATTTTTTTTAATCGAATGTTGTGAAAAGTACGAGTTGTAGTTTCCATCTGTTAATTTTTTCAAGTAAAAATATTCACTTAATACAGTAAGAATCTAATAAATATTTAAAAATTTCAAAGCACCCCGTGCTTTTTTATAGCGTTCCGTCAACTGGTTTCTGATATACAAGGTGTTAAAATTGAAATATCCTTGTTTTTCCTGGCCACGTAATTTTATTAATAACAAATAAATATGCATTTTTAGTTGATAGTTCCTTTCTAGTATAAATAGTTCAAAATGTCAACTCAATTATATAAGGACGAATTTTTGAAATTCCAGGATATTCTGACATCGAATGAAAACAAGGTCAGTTATAAGTTTTTTTATATTTAATGTATTTTTAATGCAATCTGAAATAATTTTTTTCTATATTAAATATATAATTTACTCCATGTATTTAAAAAAATTATTTTATATTGAAAACGTATTTGTTACCTAGATATTTGTACTTTTCTTATAATACAGGTTGATTTGCACTTACATCTTGTTATTAAACCGCTAAAAATGAGAAAAAAGAAACTTTTTTTCAATCACTTTGTATTTTATAATTCGATCCGTCAAAATGATTGAAATATAATTGAGTCCCACCCTGTCTACGTTGAAATTTTGAACTATTTATACATATGTAAAAAAAGCCTGTATATCGGAAACTAGTCATAGGATTGAATTGGTCCCATGGATACCTTTGGTCAAGAAGTCGTGTACAACATTATATTATCTTATTAGCTATTTTAATTTTGTTAACAGTAACCCTAAACATTGCAGTGCTTAATCTTTAGAGCAATTCCATGCTGACAGACACAGCAACTCGGTCCTCCTCTACCCTGTATGTTGCCCCACAAGTATTGTAATATTCAGTTTGGAGCATTTCATTTTGGATCTCCAAAAGTTCAAGCAAAGATTACAGAATAAAAATATAAGACGTTTCACTCGTTCGAATTTATCGCGTAAAGCACCGATGCTGACTGTCTGGTGACTTGGATGGTATAGTGTAACTATTGTTAATGTGATGACCCATGTTTTCAATCCCTTTGAAGGAAAAAGCCGCCCAATGAGGTGCACAAAATTTTTTTATAAATTCGAATATTGTGAAATAATGCTTTTCAAATGTAATTCAAATTAATATATTGGATTAAAATTAACCTGCATAAAATATGTAATACAATTTCAAGGTCATCCTTACTTGCATTTAATTTGGCATGTTATACGGGACGTCGCCCGTCGAGCGCTGTTATTTTAGAACGATGTTTATTGGTTGTTCGTGTTTTATATTTATTAATTAATTGTTGAAATGAGCAAAAAGTCATATTAATATTTTTCTCTTTAATAGCAAAGCTTAAACACTAGATATTTTGTAATATTTGCTAATACAAAATTACGGATTTATTTTTATAATAAGGATATTATATAAACAAGTACATTAAGCAAGAAAACACAAAAATTCAATTCTATAGCTAACCAAAGTGGAATTGGTCAGTTCCTTTTGAACGAATTTACTAACTTTTCTTTTCATCATCCATGTAATCAATTTCCTTTCAAAAATTATGCAAGTCTCTATACCAGAGTCTATATATATTTTATTCTCAAATGTATATTGAAAGATTTTAAAGACAATAGATTAAATTTAACACATAAACCAAACTCCAAACATGGTATTTTACAACATTTATAAAATTTTTGAATAAAGGTATCCTGCAGCTGCTTCTCTTTTTACTGTTTTAAACTTGTCAATCCAAAAAATACGCGTTATTTAAAGATCAAAATTTAAGATTTAGTGGTAAGTATCACAAAATTACTAAGATACTGGTTATCCGTTTCTGTTAATAACTCTTTAAAATGCTGCATCCATATTTCTTTATATTCCATTTCTTCTTCTATTATTTTTCCTTCTTCATTTTTTATTCCGGTTATTTTGTTTTTGTATGGTTTAGTTTGGTCATCTATTCTACGATAAAATGCTTTGGTGTTTTTATTAAAGCTCTCTTTTTCTATTTCACTGATTAAATTTTCAATTGTTGTCTTCTTAGCGGCTTTTAATATTTTTTTTTGCTTCTTTTCTTAGTTTTTCGTACTCCACTCTATCTGCAAGACTATTGGTTCTAACATATTTTATCCAAGACAATTTCTTCTTTTCCACTATCTTCTTACATTTCTCATTAATCCATTTTTTTGTGTTATGTTTAAATATATATTTCTCTAATTACCCCTGTATAGCTTAAAATAAAATGAGCTTTTCAAACTCCTCTGGTATCTACCGGTCTCGTTATTGACAACAAAAGCGAGTCGTAAACATAATTTATGAGAGCAACTTGAATCAAACCGCCCTGCTGTGAAACATCTTATATTTTTATTCTGTAATCTTTGGTTCAAGCTTTAAAGTTATTATAAAGAATCTTGTTGCCGGCATATGCTTTAGGCAGGGTTCCTAAACTGCGAGCATCAGTGAATTTATATGGGTTAAATAAATTCCAACGTCTTGTTCTATACAGAAAACCTGTTAAAAACAAACTTTAATATCGAAAAAAATCCAAGTGATTCAATTAATATCTGCAATGTATAGGAAGTCATTGAAATATTTATAACGTTAACGAAATTAATAATTATCTCTTGTTTTTCCATCTGTAATATTTTATCAGCAATTTCTAGCACTCTGAGACACTCTATACTTATATTTGATTCTAGCTGTATTTTTGCCTCTCTTATGTAAAGATTTATTGATCGTTTGGATCGATAGTACACTGCCATAATGCAAACTGTACATACTGTTTTTTTTGGTTTCAATTAGTTTTTCTGTTTTGCTCATAACGTATTTTGATATATAAAAACCACAAAAAAAGTTTTCGAATAAGCGGACGTTCTTATTACTTCTAGATTGTTTTGCCATCCGTACGAAAAATATTGTTCCTAACACGCAAAATGTCTTTCCGCACTTGAAACTCAGCAAATGTCAGCTTCGTGTGCGGATTACTCTACGCACTTGTTAGGAAAATAACCTATTTAATTTACTATTAATATGTTTTTAACAATATAATGGTTTATTACTGAAATATGTTTACCACAAGTTACTGCGCAATCAAATAGCGCATTTGACAGCTAAGTAGCTTCCTTTTCCGTTGTAAAATACTAAAATAGATCTAGCACTATTATAAATTTCTATTATAAATTTTTTAATTCCTTCGAAATACTGGAATGTTTTTAATCCAGCTAGTTGACAACACAATCCCAATCTCAGTACCTATAAAATGGGACTTACGGGAACGGAAGTTGGTCAGCGGTCAACCCAAAACAAATGCGCAGTTTTAGCAGTCGAATTATGACATTCCATTAATTTAACAAGTTTTAACTTCTGTATTAGTGATTATCTTGTGTTATACTAATAAATGCCGCTGGATATCATAACCTAAAATAAATAATTTCATTGGGGATGTTCACCAACTGACAGTTGACAATGGCCCTGAGGAAAAACAATTATTTGGTTAGAGGTGCTTCAAAATATTAACAAATTTTATCATCATCAGCCTGGCGATTACTTTCATTTAAAAAATCTGGAAAAAAAGTTATAATGAAGAGGTTAACATGTTATTGATTATTATTGACAGCAAATACAACTATATCATAGTAATTTGTACCAAATAAATTGAACAAAAAAATAACGAAATTCAATAAACTGATTCCACACCAATGCCGATTCCACATTACATATTGATAGCAAATGTATATAATTACAGAAACTTGTTCATGCTGAATATTCTAAACATTGAAAAAGGAAATAAACGGGAGTCGAACCAGGCACCCCTCAGTTACAAGCTCTGCGCTACGTCATCTGACTGCGTCTTACACTTTATCTCAACAATACACACCAACATTACTACTACTACTACAGAATGTGCAGGCGAGCCTTGACCTAGCCAAACTAAAGTCACTGGCAGGCCCATTGTGCCATCCTTGCTACCTAGTCATCCATGAAGCCAAGCCCTTCAATAAAGACCACATCCTTTTTCAGTGGATGCCTGCTTGTGTCTCCAGGAGCCATGACAGGGACTCCAAAGATTCGCCTGCGTAATACAGCCCAGTGTGGACACTCTAAAAGAGAACATGGACTGACGTTTCATCAGTCATGCCGCAACCCCTACATAGGGAACTTTCCTCTACTCCTAGATTGTAGAGGTGCTTCCTCATACAGCAGTGCCCTGTTAGGAGTCCTGCTATCTTCCTCAAACTACTCCTTGGTAGTTCAATAGCTGTCCCAGTGTGTCCATCAGTCCATCCCTTCATTAGAAGTTTGGATTGTCCAGGACCCTGCAGAGCATTCCAATGAGCGAGGTGCTGGTTCCTCAGCCACTTCCTCGTCTCCTTGCGTATTGTTTGTTTTGTTAGGCCGAGGGTCGGGCCCGGGCCGCAGAAAGGAGCTGCCGCCCCTTCCGCAGCCAGTGCATCCGCCATTTCGTTGCCTTCAAAACCAGAGTGGGCCGAAATCCATTCTAGTCGCACTGCGTTCTGACTTGCAAGATCAGCAAGTTCCGAGTTGATGGTATATCCACTCAGGGCTTTAATTGCTGCCTGACTGTCGGTGTATAGAGGAAGGTTGCCTAAATCGTACCACTTTTTACAATTTATTTATTTTC
>CAJUYI010005191.1:0-16288 GCA_910591695.1 Galerucella pusilla
GCGTTGTATCGATTGAGTGGGTGCTGAGATCGTGGTCGGAATTGAAAGCGGAGTGCCGAGATCGACGGCGGAATAGAAATCAGCTTAAAACATGATTTCCTATGAAAATAATAAACACATGCAATGTTTATAATAGTATTTATTGTATTAAGTGATAGTACATAAACAATGGAAAGATTTTAACCCTTAAGTACTGACGAAAATAAATAGATTTTTTGCAAAAATTCAAATATTTTATATAAAATTTACTTTAAAGATTTAGTACATACCCATATTAATTATATTGAGATAGTATAAATTATTTGAACAGAACATCATTTTAATAAGCATTTATTATCAGATGATACAAAAACAAATAAAATATAAAACTGACACATTTTAAACGTGATCTATTGACTAAACTAAAAAAGATAGAAACGTGCGGTTTCCACCAATGAGTTTGATATTTCAAAAGTTTTTCCCCAATAACATTGAAAATTTATCCCAGTTGTACAGGACGAGGAAAAAAATTGGCTATTTTCAAAAAAAAATTACTTGATTTATTTAAATAGAATGCCCTGTATATTTTTACATCATCCGAAAGCTGGGTTCTTTAGCTTTTCAAAATGCCAGCATGTTTAATTTAATTTGTACAAATAAAGAAGGTTCGTGAATTTTTGTGAGTGCGTGCATTCTTATTAATTTCCATATTGCCAGTAGATAGTAGTAGATACAACGCAACCAATAAGAACGTCTTATTTTGCCTATGGTGCCGAGATGGATGGCGGAATATTGAAACATGCTTTCCGTTTGGCATGATATTTTGTGGTTAACCTGTAGATTATGTTAATAATAAAAGTTGTGTTGTGTATATTGGTTTTCATCTCTCCCAAATTTGATATGGAAGATCACCGAGCAAAAGCTTGAATAATTTCTTCGAGCACATCAATATATTATGTCCTTCATTTGGTGTTTTCACTTAACATATGAATTATATCAGCTACTATTACCTTTCGAGGTAATAAAACATTTATCACCAGATTACAATCAGAAGTTAATAAAAGAGATAAATAGTCACTCTTTGTAAATAATACTACCATTTAAGAGGGTATTAATCAAATGTCATCGAGATAAAAAGGGCGTCCTACAACTAATATGGTTATCTCACATCACAACCTCCGATGTCTCTATTCCACTAACAAAACATAAATTTCCGAGATGTCATTGAGCAGGATGTTTTCTAATAAACACATGAAGTATAATTTTATACCCATACATTTTTTACGGTTAGTAGTATAATTTTTAATACTTTAATATTGATCAATACAGCTATTACTCTTTATTAGTCTACAGAAACATAAAATTCAACATATTGGCATATTGGCAAATTAGAATACTTTACTCTACTAAACCAGTGGCTACGTCTGAAGCAGGAATCACATTTATTGATCAACATGTAATTTCTAGCAGATTAAATAAATGCAATCTGTGAGGTCGTAACCCAGCTTGAAATCCCTCAATGGGGCATTTTATGGCAAACGTGAGGATACCTACCTCTTTTATGTACAATATGAATTTCTGCTGTACTGTGTGTATATGTATATTCAAACAAGTAATGTAATCAGGAAACTGTTTTAATGAGGAAACCAAATGATGAACGAGGAAACGTTCACTATGTACCTACAATAAAACATTATTTTGATAAAAGATATAGCTGGTATTGCTTGTATAATGAAATTTAGAATGCTACATGAGGTTTTCTTGAAATTATTGATTGAAATTATAATTCTCCTATCATTAGTCGGATTGGGTTTTATAAATGGAAGATTGGAATAAAATACAGTTATGACAAATATGATGAACAAGATCTTAGCTACGATCAACTAATGATAATGTTTTCAACAAATAAATCAACATTATAATATCCATAATATTGATAAAATGTCTACTTTATACTTTCAACATTTTTTCAACAATAACTAGCTTCAAGTGAACTTATTAAATGTCGTGAAGTATAACGCGCCTTTAACTAAATTTGCTTGATTAAAAAATAATATGTACCATATTATTCGATATTATAATGTACTTATATCCAGGAATTTTAATAACTGGACTAATCTCTGGATTTGTTAAGCATACTTCAGATAAGTATTGAAAAACCCAATTTTTGGTATTTTTGTTTTCCTGCACAAAATAGCATAAAACAGAAAATAAAAACGAAAAAAAGGTTACTGACTACCATGAAGACTGTTGAAATTAATAAATTCAATTTAATTTCGTTGGCAGTCCGGCTTCTACCTACTTATCCTGTCAGTATGTATACTTTACCGCTATCATTACCACTGTACTAATAGGAGCTTTATTTACATTTTACGAGAAGTTTAAATGTGTTGGTTGTCAATTAAAAATGCTGTTCAATATCATTTTCATTTTTATTTATTAAACCACTATTTATGTACCTACCTCCAAAAAAGTCAGATATTTATTTAAACATCAATTTTCATGCTTCCGTTGATAACTCAACTGTTTTAAAGAATAATCAATTCAAATGATCTATATCCTGAGAATTTGATGCCTGACGAAATTAATTTATAGATGCCATATACAGGGTGTTTCATTGGGAAAGGACCTCACTTCAACTGTAGATGGGGATCACTTTGGTGATTCCAAAAACCTATATTTGATGTGTCTTTTGCACTTTATAACCGAGATACAGGATGTTTAATAAATTTATCCTATTTCTTTGGAGCCTCATATAACTTCCGAGTTACCCTGTATATAATTTTGAAATTTGGTACACGCAATAATAACCTAGAAACTCCATCAAAAGCATCTCCATAAAGATAGTGCAGGTCCGGCTTAACCTAAAATTTTAAAACTCGTTTTTCCTAAAAACAACACCCTGTAAATAGATTTTTTTTAAACTGCTCTTAATAATTGGGAAGAGTATAAAAAATAACCTAACCCAATCTAACCTACTTGAAAATTAATTTCTATCCATGTGGACTGAACAAACGGAAGCAGATATTTTCCGTTTTTGTTATATTTTGTCTAGTATTTTTACTTTGAATATGAGTCCAAGTTTTGCTAGCTCCATTCAATGTGGCTAAGACCGGTGAAACATTTGATATGATTTTGACTTCTATCCATATGGGTACAGTAACTATTTCCATTGTTTTTCTCCGTACAGCAACCGTTAATTCAGAAAGTCAAATCTATTGTTAAACACGCCACTGTAAATCAAAAGGTAAAAGAAGAAAGTACTCGTAATTTAAATTAAGTAACGCACGAATTACATTGTATATACAGACGCGAGACAGAAAATAAAAGTAACGTTTACATTGGATACACTTATTTTTATATTCTGATGTATTAATCAAACTGGAGGTTGTATAAAGCAAGTGTAATGCGTATGCATAGAATAAATGAATAATTTAATAGAAGAGTCTGGACGTATGTAAACGATTTGGGATGAAATTTATTGAGATAGTGTGTATTTATAAGTAGATATATTTAAATGCGGTAGTCAATGCTTTAACTTTTAAATAGATGGTGAATATAAAAAATTGGATAAATTTTATCAGTTATGTTGTAGACATTAATCTTGATACATCATTATTATTACGTGGAATTTAATACTGAACACATTAATTGGAAATACCTACGTAAGCACGTTAACGTCTGTCTTGATGTTAAGGTTAAAACTTTAAACCAATTTTTTCAACTTCCCTTTTGAACCGCTGAATACTTTTTACATGAAATTTCGTTATATCCTATTGAATTTCAATAAGCAATGAAACTAATTTTCAACTCTGGATTAAGTGGTATCTTTTATGACCAACCGTTTTGTTATATCCTGAATAATAAGTCAGTATGTCCATCATTTCCTGACATGTGGTATGAGCACAAACTGGCTGGCATTATGTCTCTTGATATAGGTACTAGAAAATGTTCACAGTGCTCTTTTTATATAGCCACTACGGCTCCCACAGTTTTACTATCTTTGCTTATTAGGTCTCGGATAGTATCTCTATCCAGCACAAACTGACCTTTTTCGAGTTTTATTATGATTTTCTAATCACTTATTAATTGACAAATAGAATACAATCTTTATCCAAACATAATTCTCGCTTACAAATAACTTTGCATGCTTTGTAAATAAACATAATCAATCAATATTGTTTGTGATTTGTAACGTTTAGCTAACTCTACTGTTACTTAATAAACTACATTCTGATTTTTTATCCATCCTTTTTGAAAGATGAAAAAACCACCCCCAAGTTAAATAGCTATTTAATATTTACTATAATACATAAATTTGTATTTTCAAACAACAACAGTGTAGGTCACCCTATATAAATAGCGATATTCACCATCCCAGTAATTGGTTACAAAAATTGATTTTGCTGGTGACTGATAAATAAGTAACAATGTGAAAAAATATAAGTAAACAAGCGTTGTATGTATAAACGTGTCTGCAAAAAACTGGCATCGCGATAAAATTATAGCGTCTCCGAATTTCCAATTATGGTCTTCACAAGACCAAAACAACCGCACCAGACGTGTCTAACGCAAGCAACAAAACTTTATCTTCTCAACTCAACGTTAACGTAAGGCGTATAATTGAAGCTACACTGTAATGCACACTATAGTATTCAAAGGCCTCTGTTCACTTCACATCGACATTCTAATCTTTTAATACGAAGAAAATTTATATTTCAGTTGGAATAAGTCCTATCAAAATAACTTCAGCATTAGTTCTTTGAGTGAACAATATGAATTAAGCTATTTTTCCGCTACTACGTTTTGTGTGTACTACGACTTTAGAGTGTTCGACGGATGGGAGTTACACGGGTAAAAGTGTCCGACCGGTCTACTTTTTTCCCAATTGAAGTAACTGGTTTATTTATTTATTATTATGAGAAATGAATTCGTGAATTTCCACTTCTGCAGTTTCTTATTATAAATTCTTTCCGTATTCATAAAATCAAAGTTTTTTGTTTCATTTTCTTATGTTTCAATTATTCGGTAGACAAAAAATAGTGGTGTGTCACACATGCAGGAGACACTTTAGCATCACTATTTTACTTCATTTCTGACCTTGTGACAGAATACACTATGTAGACCATTCCATATTGACGTCACTGACAGGTCGGTCACATTGGTGTGGGTCCTCATATCATTCATGTCCATTCAGTTTTCTTTGTTTACTGGTTAACAACGGATTATAGTTAGACTCAGATTTCATTCTCAAAATTATCTAAAATGTTACCCTTACTTTTGATAAATATATGTGCAATGCGGAGAACAAGAGATAATGTTTTTTTTTCATTTCCATTGAATTTACTATTTAATTGTTCTCTCAATTTATCTGAATCTGCTTCTCTTGAATTACACAACTTCTCAATTGATTGCTTATTATTTTATTCAATTCAGAGACAGTTTACTGACTGCACATATGTTATTTGTAGAGTTTCTATTATTTAAATAAAATATATCTCACATTCACATTGCTCTACAAAGTTTGCCAACCAACATACATACACAATATGTCAAAATACACTAATTTCAACTTCAAATAATCGGGGGACCCAGCACAATATGGACGACCTGTTAAAGTCAAGTGCTATAAAATGATGTTTAATTAATGGATGTTCAATTAAACTACCCTTCTCCACTCCTCACCATCCAATTATGAAACAATTCAGTTCAAGCGACGGATAGCTCTACAAGTAACTCCATATGAACAATGGGAATAATAGATATAACAAGAAAAACTTCACTTCTACCGGGTATCTTACGACACTCCTTGCTTTTTTGTATTGAATAAGCTTTTAAAATAATCAGTCAAACATATAAATTTCAATGAGTGTTTTAATTCGCCCCAGCTATATTTTTGGGTCGTATGAAAATAGTTCAATTTCACTGGTTTTCTACTTTAATAAACTTTTTGGATTTGTAGCTGCTTTGTCCGCCTGATCTAGTCGCATCAAAAGTCTCACTATTTCACGGAAACACAAAACTTTTGAGAATTAAGATAAGAGATTGAAAAACATACCAAGGGAAGTGTGAAGCTGAAGCTCATGGTTGTTTATGTGGCCCTACAACTTTTTGGCCCAGAAAAAATATGCAATTTATTTCAATCAATACCATGTACGCTATCTTAGCGTATGACGTCACGCTTTTGTAAACATCATTTGACATTTTGTATATCGCTCAAACTCCCATTGTATCTATTTGCTCGTTTTGCATGGTTTATGTGATATTTCCTCTTGATAAACTCTGTTCTGTCAGATCAAAGGCACGACAAAAAAGTAAGACGTATAGAACAAGATTTTGAAGGTGTGATGTCATAGACTGGCACTGTAAAATTCTATTTTGAAACTTTCTCACAGAAATAACATACGGGGAATACATTACTACACATGATATATTTGTTACCGACAAAGATAAGTCATAGATTGCTCCCAAAGAAAGGTTCAGGGAAGTTTTCGGAGACTGCAATTTCTGGCTTGGGTATGTTGAAATAAGAATTCCTTCGCAACGTTTCTTTATTGAATAAATATTTAATGTTACAATTTAAGCACTTGAGCAAGAATTCTGTTGGGCTAAGCGGCGTAATATAATATATACCTGAGTCAATTAAGCACTAACAATCTAGTGGGCATGCAGTCAAATGAGCACGAGGTATGTCGCATGTCAAGTTGTGTGCTAATTTCGAATCCTTCTTTTTATTTAGTCGCAACAGTTTGTTTACAATATTTACACGGATAGAAATATCCGTCTAGGACACTTTTGAAATCAATTTTTTATCGAAAAGTCTTAACTAAATTCAAAGCAGAGAACAACATATTCAAAACAATGAGAGAGCTTGAAAATAAGATTGTTTTCTTAATTAATTTCAACGTTTTCATAATTAATATCCGCTGCTTGAAAAAAGAATCTTAATTTAGATAGGATTATAAAGTGTTCGCAAATAGAACGAGAGATCTGAATTTCAAATAAAGTCCGAGTTGTGGTAGACTTCGCGACCCTTGGAATTTTATGTTAGTTTCAGATTCAAAATTTCACGATAGATAAGGAGATATATACCGGATCATTTCAGTTGCTCAGCAATATCAAATAGCGCATATCAAAACTGCTTATAGTGGATTGGAGGAGAAAAGAATTTTTGAACAAGGTCAACAGGCAACCCTTTACCATGCTGATGAAAGTGGGCGAAAGACATTTGAAGACAGTTACCGACATTGTCACTGATCCCTCTACAAGGACTCAGACCGAAGCACTTAGGAGAGAAAATAATACAATCAAATATTCAGTTCAAGTACCTGGGCTTTTGAGGAGTTCAGTCACTCACATTTTTAAAAACTACAATAGGGATGGCTGAAAATGAAAAATTTATTCGGATAATACAATTCAGGCAAAATAATTTCTAGTTATGTGCCTCTGTATATTTATTGCCCTCATGAGCTCATCATTTTGTGTATCAAGACCATGTTCAACGAAGTGCAAAGGTTCAAATATTCCAAAATCTTCCTTATCCTCATCTACATCCAGAATATTATTTTCGATGCAAATATTGTGCAACACCACACATGAATTTCTAATTTTCGAAGACATATTTGGTGTAGGTATAATGAAGTACTCTATGCTTCAATAGGCATCGGAATCTCATTTTCAATAACCCATTGCATCTTTCGATAGTGCATCTTGCCTTGTTGAATCGAAATTCAGGTGTATCTGGCAGAGGATCTGGAAGTGGTGTCAGTAACCACGGCCTTAGGGGGTATCCAGAATCACCTATGAGAAAGAAATCTGGATGATCATTACTCAGATTCACTACAGCCTCCTGCACTCGGGATCTGCTCCAGATATATCTGTCATGACTGCTTCCTGGGTATCTTGCATTTACATTAATTATTCTCATTTTGGCGTCACAAATTAATTGAACATTGATGAAATGATAGTTCTTTCTATTAACATATATATGCTCAGGATACAATAAATCATTTTTTGGAGGAGGGTTAATTGCCACATGGGTACAGTCAATGCATCCTATAATGCCTGGAAAACCGAAGGAATCATAAAACTCTTGACGAATGTGCTGCAGTTCTTCAAGGGTTTGTGGAAATTTAACCCATCGATTGAAAATGTTAGGTAGGTTCATTCAAATGTTCATTCAGAGCGATCGTTACTTCTTCAATGCACCGACAGCAGATGATTGACTAACACCAATATATAAGTTCAGTCCAACTGATGTCTGGTAACTTCCACATGCGAAAAAATGCAATGCGATGAGGACCTTTGTTTGTTTGTCCAAAGCTGAACTCCTTGAGGGCGGATCCAAAAAAGGGTCCAACATTTCCAACAATTCTCTTGTAACTGCTTTGGATAACCGGAACACTTTTATGAATGCACTTTCAGATAAATACTGGAATGGATCTCTTCTAGGGGTGAACCTTCTCCCTGGCCTCCGAGCAAATACTTCAGTCGCTTCCAGGTTTTGCAAAGCATCCAGCTGAGCTAATTCATATAAATTCGCCATAATCCCGGAATTCGGAACGAATTCGTAAAATTTAACGGAGTAAAATCTGTGACAGGACTAACAGGTCATCCATTACATTATTCAGTGATATTCCTATGAGAAACCACTGATTCCTATAGATTGTGTGTACTATTTTCGAGAATACACCATCTCAAAATTCCGATGGAAAATGACGATTTTTCCTATAGGAACAAATTCCTACAGACTCGAGAATTGGGCCCCAGTAGGGAATAGCCAATAGTACTTGCAGGTGTACCTATATCAGTAAAATAAGGTATATAATGATTATTATTATCCATAATTATATACCGGTTATTTTTCACTCCCCTCATTCTTTATTAGACCACCAAGTTTCCATGAAGTCATTTCATCAGGATGATTCTTCATTTCTCTCCATTTTCCATAAGATTGGAGTATTTTGAAAATATCTACTGAATTTACATTTTGGGAAATTCGTGTTGCTACCTAGTTCACATTCAACTTCTTAAAAGTTCAATTTCTGTGATAACAATAACATACATTGCTAGAATAGTAAATCCCATCTCTAATAAAATCTTCCTCACATCCACCATCCAGAAGATAAATTAGATTCGCCTCCACCTCTTGGATTGTACACTACGATTTAATAAAGTGCCTACGATTTATCCAATGATTTTATTACAACATGAAGGGAAAGGTGATTGCGGTAGCTGTCGTGAGAAATTTGTGAATTATCCGTGTAGGTAGGTAGAAATTAATTTATGTGACAATTACCATCCTGCGCTTTCGTTTGTATGCGCCGAATAAATTAGTTGCACCGTAGGAATTGTGAGGAATTCATGAAATTTCAAGTGTCGGGATTATTAATTGGACTTATGATATGCCAAATATTTTCGGTTTTATGGAGACAAACTGTTAATTGGGAGAAATTTTTTAATGGAATTTCTACCGTAGAAGTAACACTGACCTAATTTTAATAGTTGATTAATGACCATTCGCGAAAATTTGTGAATAAGAGAGATTTTTCTCACGTAAATTTTTCGTCACTTTAACCGGCAGTATCTTCAGGGTAGCTGAATAAGTCGAAGTCTTAAACTTAAATTGAAATTGCAAATTTGCTTTTTTCAATATGAACTGCTCCACAAATTTGAGGAAAGTTCACATATTATATTATATTGGATTTATGTTGAAAATTATTAACTGTTTTCAAGATAATAATATAATACTATTATCTTGACGTCTATTAATAACACGCTTTACTTAGAGCCTGCGTACACGAGCCACATTTTGCGGTCGTCCCGACCACAGAATTGCCGTCGCGTTTCGGCGAACTCAAGCTACCCATAAGAAACACTGTACCATACGTACACGGGCGTTCACTGCAGTCAAAACGGGCATCTGCAGTCTATTTGCAGTCGATCTTCGCCGAGTGGTCGCTGCTGCATCCGCCGTACACGAACCACATTCTTGTGGTCGTATGAACCGTTGCGCCGTCGCGTTCGAAGTCATTTGTACCTAAACGAGTGCATTGACAAGTTGTTTTCAATGGAGAATATTTTTGATACGGATACATTTATCAGTGAAATCCAAAAATATCAAATCAAATGCGAATCCTACAGCAACAGAATAGAAAACCTTAAAGTAATTGCAAATCTCTCTTCAGCTGGAATACTCTTTCTCATATTGCTGTCACAACGTTCAATTTTTGTTTTTAAAATTCTGATTTATTCATCAAATGAACAGATTGACATTCTAAAGTAATTATAAAATTTTTTGTCATCCTGTCGTGCCTTCCTACGTCTTCTTCTTCTCCTTCTCAACATAAGAAGTAGTAATGCTTCTTCTTCGAAATCCATATGGACTCTGGCAGGTGATACCACAAAATATAGGATATATGATGTGGTTGCAGTCGCTTCAACTACACGTGCGGTTCATATGACCGCAAGTCGACCGCAAAAATGTCGCTGGTTCAACCGCAAGGTGCAGTTGACGTGACCATATTTTTGTGGTTGTCTCGACGGCAAATATGTGGTCCGTGTACGGCCGCTTTTAAATATGACAATTTCACAGGAAAATGTGATTAAGTAATTAATGGCCGTTTGCACCAATTGATAATTAAGTAGACCTAAAGTTACGTGACGCTTTGAGAAAGTTTTGTTTTGCACCATGAACAACTGGTCATTTTAAGCTGAACCTAGCTATGCTTAGAAAATCGCTAGCTTATTCTGCACTTATCCTGAAAGTGGAGATTTCTAGCTTAACATTCTTGTGTTCTCATTGACATATATGTCAATGATTTTTCTGTTCCAAGTTTTTTTTATTTTTAAAATAGGAAGGAGGATGATCTGGAAGTATTGGATATTCTTGAAAATGGATTTCCAAGATGCTGGTACAGCCGTAAAAACTATTGTGAAGAATTGGATGAAAACACCTTTTCCAAAGGTTTCGCTTGACCAAGCCAACTGTTTTACAACTTGTATACCCATTTGCACCGACTCACTGTTTAAGTGTACTTAACTAAGTGGAGCTTAAAATCTAAGCCGCCCTGGCACCATGTCGGCTTAGCTAAATGGCCATGCAGTTCGGCATCAATGCAAATTCTAGGAAATTTTTAGGTCAATTTAAGTGATTGGTAACAGTATTTCGACTTCATATGCGATTATTGTCATTATTTGTTTATGGCATTTTCGTTTGGTTTGTGTTTGACGTGGAAATCTAAACATTGAATAAAATTTTTCTGGATGTGTCAGGATCTCTCTTTGTGTTGTTAGCATTTTGATGAATCTGGGATACAATGATGATACAATATCACTTACTCCCTTGATACTTTTGCTATGGTTCTGCTAGCTGTAGCTACATCAATTTGCATAAGATGTGCAACAGTTATTAGAAAACCTGAGCTCGCAAAATATCTGAGACAAGCTAGAACTGGATGATTGGACTAAGGCTGTTGTTCCTTAGAGCATTTCACAAAAATGTATATAATCTTTGTTCTATAATTTAGCGACAGATGTATTAAACACAAAGTCTGATTTTGTCGGTTGTCAAATCTTTCGGAAACGCCTAGCTGTGTCATTTATTGTTATTTTTTATCATTATTGAATCCCAGGAATCGGCGACATTGAAACGAATTACTGGACAGCGGACAAAACGTAAAATTTCGCAACAGTCCCGGAAACCTGACAACCTTAATCCCAGGTCACGCTTCCTGTGCAAACAGTAATTTTCATATGTACCTAGTAAATTGACGAAAAAGACATCTAGAAGTGAGTCACAAGTACGTGTTACCGGGAAACTTTATCATGTGTGGGCTAAGCTGACACCATCTGTTAATCTATTCATATCCCCGTGCACCACCTGTTGATTTTATATTTTTATACTGGTATACCGCACGAGTCGGCGCGATATCTATTTTAACGCCGTCGAGACGCCGAAGTCACAATTCCATCTGAAACTTCTGCTTCCCTGATCGTTAGGACGCCGATCGCAGGAAAGTTTGCGCTTTTCTGAATAAATTGGTGGAAAATTAATAGCCTTGACGTAGATTTCGCGGGAAACACGAATGGTGAGAATAATTTTCTTACTTTGGATTGGTATATTGTCTTTTACAATCAACGCTGGTATAGTCAGTAATGCGTTGAATGAATGAGTATTATTTTTATGAATATGGTTAGTTATACAGGGTTCGTCGAAAGTTTCGAATTTTCTTTAAAAGAATGAGGTTTTTTGAAGTATTTTTACAGTTTCCCTGATATTGTCGTAATTAATGAAGCGCGTTACCAATAGATATCGCAAAATAATAATTATTTTAACGGCTTATAAGTTTTGAAAAATATTTTTCAAAAACAGTGACCGTTCAACAGATTACAAGTGATTTTGAGCATGTTTTAACGTTTTGATTATGCTAGGTTAGGTTAGCTGTCACCGTTATTGTGCATGGTTGCCAAGGATGTGGTTTGTGAAAAAAGTATATATTTATGGTATTTTTATACATTATAATGACGACATATGACGATGGGTATGTCCACCCATCTCTCTCTCTTTTTACTGTTCTCTGTCAAGCTTTCGTATCTGTTCTCTTTATAATCTGTGGTTTAAGTGATAAATAAATAGTACCTACCTAATGAAGTCAAAAACATAAAAGTCATTAAACACCTAGCTACCAAAAATTTCAACAATCCATTTGATTTTCATAATTTTTATGTGAACTGCGAGTCAATTTCTCAAGTTGGAAATTTTTATGTAAAGTTGGATTTGGAAATATATGCGGTGGGGGGTATAATTGTGAAGATGTTTTCACTCGATTTATCCCTATAGGATGCATCAAATGTGTAGGTACATTAGAAAATATCAACACAATGCTAAACATTTTGGTTTTCGTTCCATGTTATTATATCTGTTATTAAAGATGTGATGGCGCATGCTAAAATTGTCAATAAATGGTTTAGCCTGCAAGCATCTCTGGGACCAACTGTTGAAGATGGGTCCACTCTTCAAAAAGCAAATTTAAAAATTGTCCGCAACATGCATTATTTAATTTTTTTATAAACAATGAAAAATCACAAAAGTTCGTTAAAAATTCCACGACAAACGGATTTAGGTACGACTTCCATGCCAATTTTCCTCACTAACATACAAAATTTAGAAACTGGCACTAATAGACAATGTAACTGCATTATATACTGCAGATAGTGTGAAGGAATTATAATTCGCATCTCAACTGAATTAACTGAGAAATCCTTCAGGCTAGGGGTGTTTCGTTATATACGAAACGTTATTTTGTAACGTTATTTTATTGGAACGGAACGAGACGAGACTTTTTCTGTCTTTGTATCCGGATTTTCCGTACTGCACTTTGGACTGGTCATACAGAACGGGAAATTTCATCAATTATTCAATGAACTTATTTTCCCAATCCATGCAAAGTTCGTTCAAATTTGAATTCATGCTCAAACTTGTTGGAACAAACCCAGCATATTCAATATTCATAGTATTCATATAAGGAATCGTCCCCACGTGAGTTCACAGAGAGAAGTCCACTTTCATTGATGTGAAATGTCTCAATAAAAATAAAAATCTAGAATATCCAAAAAAATACAATAATTAAAAACATTAAATCACTTAAATACAGATATAGTATAAATAATGTTAATGTGATGACCTTGAATTGTATTACAAATTTTATGCAGGTTAATTTTAATCCACTATATTAATTTGAATTACATTTGAAAAGCATTATTTCACAATATTCGAATTTATAAAACAATTTTATGCACGCCATTTGGCGGCTTTTTCCTTCCAAGGGATTAAAAATATGGGTCATCACATTAACAATAGATACACTATACACAAATATGCCTCTTGATGGCAAATATTAATGTGCTCAGTGAGAACAGAATAGTGTATTTGTAACGTTCCATTTTTGCAACGGAAACGGACGAACCGTTCCATAAAATCGTTTGTTTCTCCCATCACTACAATTGCCAGACCGAGGCAGTGTGTGAGACGACCGCGCACGTCCTTCTGTTGTGATATTACGATTTCGCGATTTGTGGTCTACCACCTGTCAACTGAGGCCGCCTATGACGTACTGGCGCCTATATTACCATATGTAATTATAGCTGACTTGTGTGTAATTATTATTACGCAAACTAGTTCACTTCAATGCTATAGATAAGGATCGACTTACATCCGGATCGTTTTAGTGTGAAATCTGAATTTTATTCAATTTATTATTATGACAGTTAGCTACGTTATTTTTTGCATAGCTGAGCACTTGAAAATTTTTATTTGAATATAATGCAGATTACAAATTACATCGGCTATGTACCGCGCAGATCAATAAACTGATCTTTCGGCTGTTTATAAGAAACTATCCATCTCATAACTTTGGGATAAAAAAAATCCGAGTAAGGGTGCCCTTGAGAAATCTCGAAATTCGATTCGGCTCGCTTTGTTCCATTTTAGCAAATAAAGAAAAGGAAAAGTGGGCATGCTTTTTTGGAAACATACCTACATCTTCGGTTTGGATCATCTGATTTCAACAAAAAAGTGAAGATGAGCCATTTATATCACTTACCACATTCATTGCAAGGGCGCAACTCGGTTCTACTTACTTAATTTTCCCCCGATTTTTGCGGCAAGAAAATTGACACGTTTTTTGGAATACCTGGATGAAAAAATGCAAAATTTCATCAAAATCGGGTGAGCTGTTTTTGAAAACCCAGACCGAGGCCAATTATTGTGAACCTAAACCATTCAAATACACACAGATACACACTCAAAGTCTTATAAAAATCGGTCCAGCCGTTTAGAAATTGCATCACAGACCTACAGGAGAATTACCTATATACAAACAATCCACCTTGTCATTTGGCAGTACTCATTGAATTTCACGAAAATGCTGGAACGGGTCGAATTTTGAATTGAATTCACCATCTTTTATAAGAACAACCGAATAATTAGAAATAACTAGATACCACGATACACTTACTCACGGTATGCTGATTTCTACTCCAAATTGCGTCCGAGCCGCGCAGTTACGTCACGCGGGAACCAGAAATTCACACCCACCTCTCACCAGTCTTTCGATTCATTGTGTTTTCATGCAATACAAGGTTTACGTTGTTAGCTTTAATTTCAATTTTACTTGAGTTGATTCGTTTATTTGGAATTTTATTACCCACTAATTTACTGTTATTAGTGTTATTTAATACTGTTTCATAATATAAGGCTATTTTTGTTTTGTAACGATTAAGAGAAATTAATAGGAAAATCAGTTTTCAAAACTGCCTGAAAAAACTGGACAAGAATATGTCAAAATTAACAAATTTCAATAAATGATTCTAAATATATGCTTTTACCTACGACCCCCCCTGTAATCGGTCAATAACACACAGTCGGTATCAATGTAATGACATCTATTACGCACTGTAAAAAAAACGCACAGCTGTAAAGTAAATCGCACGGCTTCCCTAGCAACATCTTAGCAACTGTCAATAGACGTCACCATTTTATTCAAAATTTACTATTTGAAAACATTCGATATGGCCACGTTTGACTGTGAAAAGCCCAAAGGGCTAAGTATGTGTATTGATTATAATTGAAAAATGGACTTTCGATTATCAACAATATATTAATAATGATTAAACGTTAGTTCTTCAATGTGCTTCTTTCATTGGTAATAGTGTAATAGAGATGGAGTTTACTAAGCACCAATAATTATAAACTGTTATTTCTTATGCTTATTATAAAAAATACAAGTACAAGTAGGTCCTAAGGTCCTAGGTAAAGTATAGTACGTAACTCGTGTTGTAAAGCATTTTACGCACTCACGGAATTACGCACTCGCCGCTACGCGGCATCGTGCGTAACTTTTCCATTCGTGCGTAAAATGCTACTTACCACACACGTTACGTAATATACTATTTCTACTTCTATATAGTATAAATTATTAATTAAACGCCAATTTTCAGTTTCATAATGATACTCATCATAACACTGGTTTTCATGAAACTGAAACTGAAAAATTGATCAATAGAAATTTAGATTTTTAAATAACCAAGTAGGCAGACCCAATATTTTCTGTACAATGTCGAGAAAAGACCAAAATAAATGTCGAGCACCAGACCAAAAATACTTAATATAATGACCAAGGTAAATACATATTTAAACATATTAATTTTTGTTTACAATAATTCAGTACCTACTAACTTTGTATAGATAGATAGATAAATATATAGATAGATAGATAGATAGATAGATAGATAGATAGATAGATAGATA